>JAQIWX010000969.1:0-12368 GCA_034696785.1 Lepidocyrtus cyaneus | reverse complement strand
ACTCATTTACTCAATTCCTATAATATGGTATGATATATAAAAATTGTGTAATCAAATCAATGACATCAGCATCATGCCATGCATACACAACAAAATGGAAATAAAATAAGTCCACTTGCATAAATAGAAAAACAAGTTAAATGACTTCTGACAGAGCTGTTTTTTTGGCTTCCTTTCTATTTCAGTTTTAACTGCAGTCAAGGCAGTTGGCGTTTTTAGATTTGATTCGCTTCTTTCTTTAAAAAAAATCCCTGTTTATAATATTTGGTATAAGTATGCATAGCTTCTTAAGTGTCTGAATACTTTTCTCGTTGTCTGGTTTGGAAGCGGGAGTCAGAAAAATATAGCGTGGATGTGAACTGTAATGAAGGATAATGATCTATATGAAATGGATGTAACCCTATAAAGGGCTGGGAAATAACTTGAATATACTGAGACTTTCGAAGTCAATGTAGAATGCACTTTATCTTATCAGATTTCACACAGACGAAAAAGTAATATTCAATGCTGCGTTGGCCAACACGATGATCTTTTCAGTTCCTAATGTCATCATTTACAAGCCAAACCAGAAAAAAAGAATGCCAAGAGGTAGAAAGGAAAATATGATGTTTGGGAGTTGGAAGTTTTGGAAGGAAATGACATGTGAAAGTTTAAGTGGACATACTGAAAGTTTTCAGTTGGGAAATGCAGTATTATGAAAAGAAAACTTTAATAAAAATGAATGATGAGAAGAAAGCAACTACATAATTATAGCTTCTATAACGTCTGTGTTTTAGGCTACTGGAAAATTTAAAGGAGGACAAAGTTAAAAGATGCAGCCGAGCCGCAAGCAGTGAAACAGTGCATCGGGGATAGTAGTATTATAGTATGTAGTATTTGTGCTGCTAGTGCTAGTCTCGTGTAGTTTTACGATATGGCTGGGAAGACGAATATCAGCCAAGCATATACTGAAAAAAAACGACTTTCCCCGTAACATATTTGTTTGGTATATAACGTACAAAAGTATATACTATGTTTAGTATGTCTAGTTGTTAGACAGTGGTGGTGGTGGTGATGCGGCGGTGGTGGTACACTATAGTCGTGGAGTAGTACCGACGTAGTTGCGCTGGTGGATGTCGTCTGTTGCCACTGCCTTGCCTACGATTACAAATAATCCGTTGTAGTAAAAGTAGTAAAAGTGCGAAAAGGACAGAGAACTTTGGCCGGCAACTGTTTACGATGATGATCATGATGACGATGCATGTAAACATTATAAATGATGTTAGATTTTTAGCTTCGCTTCCCAAACGGATAGTGCACACTACTGCTATTAGAATCATGCTGAGAACGGATGAGGATAATGTTGGTGATGGGCGCTATTATAGTAACACTTTTTGATGTATGTGCTGTACGTAAAAGACTGACTGACTGAGAGTGAAAACGGATATGGTTTACAATGTTGCGTAGAAAGTATTTTGTGGATAGGCAGACAGGGCTGTTAGAATAATAAGCAATTCTTGGTAGAGGTAGGTCGTAGGTCTTTCACTCTAGTGTCTAGTAAATAGCGATATTGCTAATTTAGAGCTTGACGTTGGCACTCATAAAATATGCATATTGTGAAAGTAGAAAGGTGGAGTTGTGGGAATAATAAATATTGTGTACACATTAAACTCACGCTTTTAGAGTTGATTTTGAATGTTATCATGACATGAGATAATGACACGGACATGACATGATGATAATGATAATCATTGATAATGACGAGAGTTCCCATTAATATCCTGCACGTGTCGACTGTCATTGTTCGGGGTGTCCAGTGTCCACCATTCACTTTCTTTCATAATATTTTGATAGGTAGATTAAAAGGAGTAAGAAAAAATTACGTAATAAAAAATAAACAAGGGAGAGCAAAAATTAATAATGCATTTTTCTCTCCGACTACGTATATACTCCATAATATTATACTGCATTAAAGTAGGATTTGGCTCAAAATTCGGGCACCATCAGCCCCAACCATGTCGTACGTAAACAGATATGGAGGGACGGTGATGATGATACCGATGAGCGGATAGCGGATAAAATATTGGATGAAGGGAGAGCAGTTGTGTGGAGTCACTGCAACGTTAATATAGTATCCATATTATGTACCGTACCCTGGTAGTGAAACGGGGATTTGTCATTGGCACGATCTCGGAAAACGGGAGGAATCTAATAATATGCATGTGTAATTTGGATGGAGAGAGAGAGAGAGAGTCGAGAAAATTTTGAGTTGGTCGAGTCGACTTGGCTCCACAACTTGGTTCATTTCACCATTCCAAGCCGAGGGGAATCATAACACACCGAAAAAGCACAGAAAGAAGAAAAAAACTTACTCCACTCTTCTCGCTCACTCGCTAGTCTCGCTCAATAATATTACATATACATAACTGTTTTTGTAAGCTTGTTCATAGAAAGAAAAAGGCTTTATACGTTATATACGGAGAGAAAATGCACATGCATGCATTATGTGCTGTGCTGAAGGTGGAAAGAAGGGGGGGATGATGATGGTGATGTGATCACTGTTTTAGGAAGCCCTTTCCTACGATATCGCATGAAGAGGGAGAGAGTCAGAGTGCTCCGAAACGTACCTTTTCTGATATTTTTTGAATGCATCTGTTCCTTTCAGTATCTGGAGTTCACTTTTACACACGCATATTATACGGTTTGGAGTTTTTTAAGGATAGGGCTCAGAAATCTATATTGTATGTACATAAGGAACATGATAGTGGAGAGTCAGAGAGAGAAGCGGCGTCGTCGTCGTAGTATTTTGCCGAAATGGGCGGAGTCTTCCGTACAACCGTAGTAGTAAAAAAGAATGGAGTAAAGTTTTTTTCTCTCTCTCTCTTATTTTGTGAGTGAGTGAGTTGAAGCGGGGGTTGCTTTGCGTCTCTTTCCCTTGTAGCTCTCTCGGTTTTGCCACCGGAATCCGGGGTCCTTTTCCCTTGTATAAGAGGAAAACCACACAAGAAACACAACAACGGTATAAAAACGGTTCGGTATATGTAGTAATAAGGGAGTTGACGGGAGGGAGAAGCTACTCTTATTCTACTACGCTTTGACTGAGGAGGGAGCATTTCCCGTGGTTGTTGTCCCAGTGTTTTTTTTTGTAGTAAAGAAAGGAGTATTTGATGATGGTGATCGGTGATTCCGTCTCCTTATTTTCTACGGCTGGTGTAGAGGATGTTGAAAAAAGGAGAAGAAGAAGAAGGGAAGGGAGAAGGGATCACCAACTTATTATACTGTAGATTTTTCTCTCTCAGCTCAATCACCATAAGAATGTGCTGTAATTGTAGTAGTTCTCGTAGTAAGAGTAAGGACGGAGGAGAACGACACCACCATACCAGCAGACACAGCCAGAGAAGATAACGAGAGAGGAGAGAGGTGTCTAAATAGTTGATAATATGGTGTGGTGGTGCTTGTCCAAGAAGTGCTAGAGTGGTGGTGGTAGTGGAAGCGAGACAATCTCACTCAAGCTGTCTTTTTTTTTAAAGTTTGGGAGTACTAGTGAAAACCCATTGATATCTTATATTGGGAGAGTAAAACTTTCTTTGCAAAATAGAGGAAATTATATATTGTGGGGGCGAGAAAGAGAAAAGACATTGATACAAAAGGACTTGTGAAAACAGAAAATTACAGATTGGTAGGCAGTTCGCCCCTAACTTGCTTTCTCCTTGACTGTAAACAAGAGAGGTGAACAGTGACTGGTGGAAGAGAACTAAAAAGTATGAAATAACTTCTCCGACATTTCGATTGTTAGCTGACTGTCAGTCAACAATAGTTGTTCGTTGATCTGTGTTGTGGTGAAAAGCCTGAAAAACTGTTTTGAATTTCAACTGAAGAACTGTTGAACTTGATTTTCGACATGATTGTTTCAATCCAACAACCGCATTCTTTCCTAAGGATGGCGTTCCTATCTGTACAACAGATTGACATTGGCGACATTTTACCTGATCCACACCATCTGTTCAAAGCAACTCTTGAAACTTGGATCAATTACGAGGAAATAACATGACGAATTGACAAAACGTGAAATTAATTGTGAATCATGAGATTACCAGAAAGAGGTACACTCCTGGAAAAATGTGTTCTGTCTGACTGTTGAGTTTTTGAGCGAGAGAGAGCGAAAATGAATGGAGATAGTGAAAAGAAATTATGACTGCAACCCTCTGTAACTCCAAATGAAGTTTCTTGCTTGCTGTATAACGTACCATCTCATTCAGAAGTGGAGAGACTTGACTCCGGCTTGATATATGAAATGTCATCCGTCATCATCATCCTCATTTCATTACAAGTACAGGAAGTGCTTGAAACCATATTTTCCTCTCGCTCCCTCTCATCATCCTTCCTCACTTAATCTCAGAGGAAGAGAGAGATGAAAGCTGACGGAATGGAAGGCTTGAAAAAGGATGTTGGGATTTATCTGTTTTTTGTGGTGAGAACTTTTTGATTTCATGTCTTTTTTTACTCCACAGATATTACAGGGAGGGAAGACGAAAAAATAAAACGCATACTTTTTTCATTAGAAATGCATATAAGTAATGGGTTAAAAAAAGTGCATCTTCCTTGAGATGAAGGAAACACTTTTTTTCTTAGGTATATTTCAAAAAGGAAGGAAAGGGGCTCCATATTTTTTTCGTCGTTTAAAAAATAGGAGGGGAGTCTTGTAAGAAATATCTTCTCGTAGATAGATCCCCATTCCCTCCTAATAATATGGCTCGTGGCTCCTTTTCAGAAGCTTGGTTTAGTTGGACTATATAGTTCAGGGGGAAATGGTACATGTTCTTCTGGAGAAGGCAGCAAAGGAAGAAGAAGAGAGGAAAACGATTGGGAGAGGAAGAGAGTAAGGTCTTGTAGTAGTAGAGTACGCTCATTATGATATTTTTTTCTCTCCATTTCGTTGGCGTATACATTCTTGCCCGTCTTCTTCTTCTTTCCCATTCTCTTTTTCCCGTCTTGTGTTCTCCTCCTGAGTTCAGGTCTGAGCAGCAGCAGAGGAGCAACACCAAACCAAACCAACACCATTCTAGTTATCGATCGTCTACTGAGAATGCTGCGGCGAAGAAGTGCAGTTGCGCACACCATATCACCAACATCATCATCGTCATCATCAACACAACAACATCATGAGGAGAGAAGACTTCGGCTCAAGTAGAAAGAGAGAGTAAGAGAGACTTTACTACTATTACTACAGTTCCACTCTCGTGTCACTGCTCTTGCTCTTCTTCCATCCCTCAGTAAAAATGGAAACCGAAGCTTAAAACAGTCCACTGTAAAAAGGATACGCGTTGTGGGCTCTCCTTTAAAAAAATAGTTTTGTAGATGTATTTATTTTGGACATTTCTGAATTAGGAATATGTACATATATATATATATATAGCAAGGGAGACCTGAGTCCCTGTGTTAAAGGTTGAGGTGGATAGAAAGCATTTTCTCATATAAAATGGATGAATGTTGTTGATCCCTTTTTTGGATCTCTCTCCTTTTCCAGCCTGCCTTCCATTTTTTTACACTGCTAGCCACAGTCCCTACAAATATTCTGAACTGGACTCAACGGTTATGTAGCCAGAGCATCATCATCGTGATCATGATCATCAACATACCAACTTTAGGCTTGGTTGGAAATAGTTGAATTGAGCGGTTTTTATGATATACTCCATATAACATGGATTGTTTGAGGGTACATGGGGTACGCGAGAGAAAAGGATGGCGGTGAGGTGGACGTTGTGATATAAAAAATAATAGTTTCTTCTCTATGGATAGCCCTCTCACTGTCCCTGAATAGATTTTTATATAAAAGTATGCAACAATGTATATATTGCGATATAAATATATGAATGGGGTTTTATATATTTATGGAATGAGTGGTCGATGGGATTCTACCGCTACCCCTCGTCCTTTTGCTCTGCATTCAGTGCTCACAAGCTCTCAGACTTCTTTTTCCACTGTTCAAATCTTTCCCATCCTATTTCGTTCCTTCTTCGAACGAAAAACCGAACCAGGGCCAGAGAGCTAGGAAAAGAGAACCAGCATTTTTTTTTGCTTTTTGGAATGGAAAAAGAGCAACGCATTTATAAGCATAGAACATCACCGACGACGAAATACTACGATCGTAGCAAAGAAAAAAAGTATAAAAGTTATCCCATCGCATCGTCATTTCAATCCTTATCCTCCTCTCTTTTTCATCCGCTGCTGCTCCCTTCTTCTCTTCATCTTGTATTTTTTCCCTATTTTATATTTTATATGGGGATAAATATAACAGTAAAGGAGAGGGAGAGAGATCCGCATCCGCTGAAAAATCTAAAAGAGCTAGGGAGACAACTCAGTATTCCATTCCAATGCAATGTTCCCGGTGTATGTATGTATATATGGTATATAAACATGAAGTGAGTTCTTGGAGGGTAGAGACTCAGACTTTAGGGTCTTGCTCTTGCTCCTTTCCATCAACGAAACCAAACCAGCAGCAGCAAGCGGCAGGCACAACATATGCATTATATATGTAATGACTAATGACATTAGGAAGAAAAAATCGAGAGAGAATGGAGAGAGAGAGAGAGGAAAATGTAAGCAAGAGAGGCAAGCGGACGGAATGTAATAAAATATAATATGTATGTACATGGGGGAAAGAGAGATGGAAGGGGAGAGCAGAATGTGGATCCAGAGGAGAGAGAAACAAGACCAAAAACTCGAAATGAAGTTTGTATACCTATTTGGTTATAGTGTATATCTACCCGGCACAGACTCAAAACTATTCGGTGTATACGGAAAAATCGTCATCATCTGCATCAATTTTTTTTTCATTTCCCCGAGAAAGAAGAAGGAAAATTGGTCTGACTTGGAAAGAGAGACATAGGGAAGAAGCGGTGTTATGCATATGTTCAAATTTTTTTACATGGAAAAATATGTAGGAGAGAAAAGGATCCAGTTGTTATATTTTCTTGTAAGGAGGAGGAAAAAATCTTCCACCCAAAACAACACGAGACATGTAAAATGAAACGGGTTGAGACAATATGGAATATGGAGTACAGCCGGAGAGTTATTAGTCGGAGTATTGTTGGAAGTTTGGAATGAATGAATCATTTTTTTCTTTGACATCATCTGCATAAGTTTGTTCCTTCCTGTTCAGGTTCACCATAAGTTTGTATGAATCATATGAATAATCCTGATAAAAAAAACTGGTGAAGTCGGAGTCGTCACAACAGTGAAATGTGTTGGAGGCTCGTTTCTCTTACTCCCTTTAAAAATTGACTGTGTGGAATGGATTTTTTTTTTCTGGCGAAGGAAAGGAAAAGAAGGGAAGTTCTTTTGAGTCATAATAGGAATAGGGAAGGAAAACAACAACTTCCCCTCTTTTTCGGGTTCGCGTCCCTGTAATAACTGAAACAAAATGGTTAGTATGTCGACTGTCGCCCTTTACTTGTTCCTCTGCTGCTTTTACCCACTAAATATTATTTTGTTTCGGAGAAGAGAGCTCTATGGCTCATGACAAGAAATTACCGAGAGAGAGAGAGAGAGGAAACGAATCATACACACATTCAGTCACTCACTCGCTCAAACGTAATCTACTTTTTGTTTTTTTGGTGGTCATGTCATGTCATAGAAAATGTTTGAATGAGTCACGTTCCCGGAGTATGTAATGTGCCATGATGGAGAAACATTTTGCTCTTCGGTCAATTCCCACAATTGCAAGGGAGAAATTATAGGGCATAGTGACCATACACCGTACCTCTCACCAACACCAGAAGAAATATGTATCAAGAATTTTGTTGATTTGATTCAGATCAGATCCAAAATAAATGAAATGTAATCCGACAGTTTTTTTACTGTATAGTTCACAATGTATGGCTTTTTAAAAGGGAAGGTGAATTTTTTGGTTTTATGCCTTTTTTTAAGATAAACTCATTTTCCTGGGATTTTATTATTATTTTCATTCCAAAAGAAAAACATTTATTGATGGTATCAACACATCAACATCAAGACTTCAGTCCGGACAGGAGTCATGAGAAGGGAAGGAAAAACAGTTCCGAGAAATGAGTCTAAAAATGAATGTATGTTTTTCGGGAGAAGGTTCTTATGCTCATGTTATGCTGACCTGAAAGACAAGCTACTTACTTTCTACCTGACTTTTTTTAGCGAGGCATAATGTATTTTACAAAAAAATAAAATTGTTATTAGGGGAGCAAGCGGTGCCAGTAATTGGTAATAGTCAATGAAATTTTATTTTCTCTCTTGGTTTCCTTGATCGTTTGATGGATGTTAGGGTAGGGGAGAGAAGGAATGAAATATCCTATGATTCACCACGGGAAAGCAAGTTGAGACTTTAATTTTTCCAGCCATGTAGTTATCATGTGAGCCACGCACGTATCGCATGGATGGAGAGAGTATAAATTTAGTGGGAAGGGGAAATGGAATAAGTTGTGGTGCAATAATAATCGAGCAAAAAGGATATCGAGAGTGTTGGTCTGTATATCAGATTTTGAGTTAGTAAAAAGTTTCCCTCTCCAATAAAAAATAAGTTGGAAAGATAAAATTAGTAGAAAAGCTGGGTTGGGTTTGGATGATTGGTTACAATAAAAAAAATACTTATTTATTTTATTTTTTTAATTTACAGAGCAAGTGGTGCGTCAGGAGATCATGGAGCATTTGCCGGAAGTAGCCTTGTTCTGCCATGAAGAGGGTCCGTACCTGGACTTTGTCGTGCCTCAACATATTATCCCTCATATAGTGAAGCTTATTACGGATAATTTTCGCCAGGTATAAAACAGTCGAGAAAAAAATTAATTATCAAAGTATATATTCCTATTCCTAAGTATACTTAACAATTTTTTTTCGATATATAATTTTCAATTAAAAGGTTCGAAAAGCTGCTCAAGATGGTCTTCTTGCCCTCCTCGAGAAAGGGATCATCGCTCCAAGACAAGTAGCGGAACAAGTTTGCCCTGTGATAATGCAATATACGGAGCCTAATGTCTTTGACGATTATCGAACGGAAGTAACAGGCGTAAGTCGGGGAAGAAGCCTATTATTATATGCGTGCCACTCATTCACATACCTATACACCGTAAAAAATCCATATTTTCATTCATAGATTTTCGCACGTAGCACGTTGCACATTACGTAAGCTCATAAAATTCCCATGAAGTAATATTAATCACGCTCTCATATATCCCCCGAAATAAAAGAAACAAGGTTCATGTTAATTGGCAAATAATTTTTCCCGTTTCGTGCACCACTTTCCGGTTTCTCATTCCGGGACATTAGCATGCCCGCAAATATATAGACGTGGAGAAAGTTGCCTCGTCCACACATGAAATACTATAGGTATTAGGTTTTTTGTATAGCAATGAACTGTGAAGTGTTATGTTTGGTGTCGTGGGCTCTATACTTATGTATGCCCATGTTCATCCTTGCTCTTATGTACATACATACATTCATTTTTCAATTCATTCATGAAAATCCATAGGAATATGTCTGGCATATGGTCATAGTTATAATAGGGATGTTAGCGGTGGTGGTGTACTATTGCCTGTAGGGATAATTATTCATGGAGTTTTGACTTCAAAATGCCCAAGCCAGCTCAGGTGAAAGTAAGTTGTAAAGAAACTCCAATTTGGTTAGGAATATCATCATTATGCCTGCGAAAAAAGTTTAAATCCATTTTTTAAAAAAGAGGCTGACGCTAGAATATATGTTCTCACTTTCTGTTTCTGAGTAGTTGAATTTAACCGTAGGCTAAAAACTGTCAGAATTTTATTATCATGCTCAATAAAAAGAACACAGATGAATGACATATGATCAGTGTGAAATCATTTTAGGCTTATACTGGATTTCGATTGAGGCTGCGTATTACCTATGTACATATAAAGCTGTGGTATATAGAGGTAGGTATTGAAGACTCATATAGGGGCAATATGAGAGCAAGGCAAGAATCTCAAGTGCTTTCTCGTACTTCTCTTGGGGTGATCAAAAATATGAAAGTTCTTTTGTAATCTAATCACGACTTTAACATCAACTGCAGAAGGCATTGAAAAACTCCTTTTTTCTTCTCTTTTTTTCTTCTCTTTTTTACCAATTTTCAGCTATCATAGCATGAGCTCCCTCATCAAAATGAAAGCATGTTATTTACACCACTCCCAGAAAGAAAGAACCTGTTTCTCCTCCAAGACTAAAGACTTATAGAGGGAAAGCGAGAGGGAGAGATTGAATGAGAGGAACAAGTGATTTGCATAATTTTCGTATGAATTTCAGAGAAAAAAGAAAGGCGAGAAATGGGAAGAATAGGTTCATGATCCATGCTATTTATCATCATCGTCTTATGTTAGGAAAGGATGTGTGAAAGTGTCCATGTCCACCACCGTCCCCATCATCAACCTTTTTTAGTTTGTTTTTTTTATGAAAAGAGAAAGGGAGATGAGGAGGATGTAGTAGAGTGGAGTAGTTTTTGGAGGTTGAGGAAAAGCCATAGGGTTCTCTTTTTTCTCTAGGATGACAATAATAATTTCTAAAAGATTACTACATTCTACTAAGAGAAGACATTTGGAGTAGGGTGAAAAGTAGTACGTGCGTTGCTTATTTATGCGCTCATCATCATTCCCCAAGCAATATGAAAGGAATAGGGAGGAAACATAACGGATGAGGTGGAGGTGGTTGGTTGAGGTAGAGTGAGAACAGAAGGAACGAGGAGAAATGGGGAAAAGTTTTGGGGGAGACAGGGCAGTCAAAAAAGTTGCTGTATGGGTTTTCTGGCTCTTCGACTCTGGCTGGATTTTAGTTGCTGGAGAAAACTATGGAGGAACATGGCACGGGCTGGAGGAAAGGGAGCTTCGCGAACTTTGTTTTAGATCATTTATCTGAATAAACGAGTACATAGATGGGGATGGTCGTCGACGGAGAAAATCAACAAAAATTCCAGCGGAAAGCTGAAAGACATGGGTAGTGAGATGTTGATATTTTATGACTCATCTCACTACCTTGTCTTTCACGCTGGACGCTTGGAGAAACCTCTCATCATCAATACAATTAAGATGATCATCATGCTCCTTGGATCCCTGGACTTTTAGGAGAAAACTTTCTTTTGCTGGAGCTACTCTACCGCGGCAATCGGCAAAGTCGTCAAAGCGGCTGTGACTTATGTCCAATTTTGAATTCATATCACAGCCACCTTTGATGAGCTTTGCTGGTGAGCCTTTCATCATAAAATATCCTGGAAGGTGGAGGGTGGTCCAGCGATCAAGTCATCTTGGAAGAGGACGGCAATGACTATTGCTTCAACGTTACTGTTAGGAGGGATTTTTGAATGGGGGGAGCGTGTCACGTCAAATTGTCTGTGGTGTGTTATTTTTTCCCACATATCACAGCCATATTTGACGAGTTCCGATTCTCCCAGTGAACTACTCTCTCTCGCGATCCCCGCCAAGGCAATCATTGGAACTGCTTGTCCGTCACCGGTCCTCCTTTGAAGATGTCAATACGTATCCATCGTCATTCAACTAAAAGGGAAATATGCAAGTGGATCGACGAGAAAGGCTTCATGTTGAGACGCAAAAGATGAGATGATAAGATGTAAAGTAAGTACTTGTAAATGAGATGATGGTGTCTCCAGATAAGATACTGCCGGATGGTATATAAGGCTTGGTGTTGTTTCTCACAAAGTGGTTGTGACTATGTAAAATGATAGAGAGAGAAACGTCTGAAATAAACGTAACCATATCACAGCCAGCTTTGATGAGCGACAATCCAAGAAAGTAAGCAGCAATCCAATGCAAGGTATCGTATCGTGAGGCGCCATCTCTCAACATTGGACCCCGCTACTATCCGAGAAAGGAGCAAGCATGTCACCATTTC
This sequence comes from Lepidocyrtus cyaneus, assembly GCA_034696785.1. Classification (NCBI taxonomy): domain Eukaryota; kingdom Metazoa; phylum Arthropoda; class Collembola; order Entomobryomorpha; family Entomobryidae; genus Lepidocyrtus; species Lepidocyrtus cyaneus. The sequence goes on along the minus strand of JAQIWX010000969.1, from coordinate 509 downwards.
TTCCAACCCCAACGATCTGACGCATAAGCCGTATTGGAAGAGAAAAGGAGACGATGCGATGCAGGGAGCGAGCTTTCCCAACTTATCCCCGTATCGGAATGGAAACAGGAGCAGCCAAGTTGAAGGAGAGATGGTGTAGATGCGCTTTTTTTCTTCCTGTCTCGACGTCGACGATGGGAAGGAAAAGGGGTTGGGATTGGGACGCGGAGAACATGATGGTGTGCAGTAGTGCAGTGCACTTGAAAGAAGAGTTTGGTTGGTAAAGCTTGTCAGAGTGGATGCGATGTGTATGTATTATGTCTCATATCACAGCCAGCTTTGATGAGCTTGACCCCAATGGTATACCAACGGTAGCTGCAGTGAACACAGGAAGTGAAATAATGAAAACGAAAAATGTCCTCCAATGAGCCTAGCCTCTACACTCAACCTCAATCTTACACTTTACCTCATTCAAAAGCATCAAATGTCGATTTTTTTTGTAATAGGTAGTTATACTAGTAAAATGCTCC
>JAQIWX010000968.1:0-12369 GCA_034696785.1 Lepidocyrtus cyaneus | reverse complement strand
TGCAGTTATTAATTACTTGTGAAAAATATCGTACACTTGCACATTCCTGTTGATCGTTAGTGCATGCGGTGAGCAATATTTCAGATTTGCAATTCAGACTCAATCTATCTATTTCTATAGATAATTCCAGTTTTATCGCTGTTTCCATCAGCTCATAATTTGTACAAAGCATATTTACACCGTATTGAACGTATTTCCCAATCATAATTGAGTAAGTCGTGTTAAATTCCTAGTTCCCCGACCATAAAGTCAAGACTTGGAGAAACCGATTACTTTATTTGCCAATTGGAAATCTTCACTTGCGAACATTTCATACGCTGTACACTACCTTATTATCCCTCCGGTAATAATTTCCCCCTTTTGTTGGAAAATTATACGTATAGATTTCAAATATGCAAATTATATTTTTATGGATACTTTTTTTACAAGGCAGAGGGGTGAGGGTGAGAAACGCGGAATACTAAAATCTTATTTCTGGACTGGACGCCTCCAGCAATTACGATTTTTTTAAAATCTCTCGCAATTTGATGTGCTCACCTGGTTAAAACTTTAAACTGTGTGTAATGAAGAAGGGGAAGAAAAAAAATTTGCAATAAGCAATTTCTTTGAGATAGATGTAAATGTGCCTATATAGCACGGACAATGCATGATATGAAGTGATTATCTATTTATGATAGTCTCCATATCCAAGAATTATGATGATATGATGATGCCTTCCACGCATGAATGGCTTTGTTTGATCCCACGCAACACGTAATAACTTTGTGATTCCTTTTTGATAAATAATCCTGCTGGATCGGATCACAATTGCAAAATTCTTTTCTCTGGCTCCTATTTTTCTATCAATTTTTTTTCTCCCAATTATGATACCTCTTCAACTCGTCTATGATTTAATATGCAATAAAAACTAGATATTTTTTCTTCCTAGTTAGTAGTTTATTTACATTTCTCAAGATGGGATTATTGCAAACTTTTTACAAAAATAAATTGATAGCTGCAATTTTTTTCTCGTGGCTTTTAAAGACAAGACTATAACTAAATATTGCATGATGATTAGGTATTATTACAAAACCATTTTTTTCATCCTATTGTAACATAACATCTTCTTCATGACCAGCACATCATCTTCATCATGGAACATACATAACAAGATTTAGCTGGTCTGGTGCTCCACTGTTGTTGTGATTGTTTTTTCCTCGCCAACAAAGAGCAACTTGAGGAAGTCCAGTCTGGAATGTTTTGTTCGCTGGAATGATTACATTTGATGTTTCGTGCTCTCTCATAATTTCCATTCATAATAATAAGATGTAACAATGATACTTTATTATTATGTGAGAGTCTTGTCCTGGATGGTAGGTACTATATTATCATCATGCTCATCTTTTGTTTTTTTTATTGACTCATCGTTTGCTCCGTCTCCAGGTTTGACTTCTGTTTGGGGGAGTCGAGTCGACTAAGTCAAGTGGAGTTTTTTTTCTTCTTCAAAATATGAAAATAAAAATAGACAAATGATGCGTTGAGAATCACACGAAATAACTATTTATTTTTATAATACAAGAGTCGTGTGGATTTCTGGTATAGGAAGGGATTACAAGGAGGATGATAATATTTATTATACGCATATATTAAAATACCCTAATGATGGTGTTAAGGCTGGTTTGCTGCTCCCTCCTTCATCATCTCCTACAATTTATAGTACGAGTACTGAGTACACACGATAGAAAAAAAATTAGGATTTTTTTTTGCTGGTGAAAAAAGTTTACTATTGAATACGAAAACTTCCACGTTTCTCACGTTCCCATGAAAAAGATGGGATGGATGGAAGCGGAGGATTTCAGAAAAATGATTGTTACCTGGTTGGCTTGTTTAGTCTGCTTAATTTTCCATTGTAGCGTTCCCTACCTAATAAGCCTACCGACCCACTGACTTCAGAAATCTGCTTAAAGATGAGACCAAGCCCCCGACTCATCTTGATTAACTCAGTCATTCCGTTCTGGTTTGTCAGGAATGATAGACCTTGTGTGACCTCCTGGAGGTAGTTAGTAACGCTGCAGCATTATCTTTTTCTGTTGGAAATTCAATCAGCTCTCAATAAAATGGCTGTTTATAATTCTGTAAGTGGCTTAGGAAAAGCGATTTCAATCATGCTGTGATGTGATTAAATTAGGGTGTAACGTTTGAGCAATAACTTTAAACAAGATGTCAACAAAGTTAATTAATTTTTTTCTCCTTTTTCTTCTTTTGTTTCTCCAGGATAGATTAAGTGAGCCTACAGAAAGCGGCCTTACGATGGCCGATTTTTTAGGCACTGCCCGCCTGCTGCCTTCATCGTCAGATGAGAAGATCAACCCCAGATCAGGATTGAGACCACCTTCCTCACCTTCAAATCAATCTTCGGAGAACTCATGCTCCTCACCTTCATTATTTTCAGAAACTGCATCAGCATCAACCTCACCATCATCTGTTGTCAATTGTTACACAGCCTCCTCTTCTTCAGAGTATAACTCTTCACATTCTTCTAGAACATCATCAACCAATACTTCTTATTCATCTTTAGTATGGATCTCCTTAGTATTAGCTTTAATATGCAGTCTCAGCCAAGTAGCTGCTATCCCATCACATCAAGTGAGTAAAAATAGCTCCAAAAAATATGTATCTTTGTCTTTAGATCTGCAGTTTTCACAAGGGAATCCGAAATTTTCAGAAAATGTAACAACATTCTTTCCCTATTTCTCTTTCTCCAGATTCACACCCATATGGGTGAGAAGGAACTTCAGCAAATCTTTCAAGTCGATAGTCATCATCAAGGTAAGAAATATCAAATTACTACATTCAATTTATTATGTAGATTAGGTTGTAAGATAAGGTTTTGGGTTAGGGTTGTTTGGCTAAGTCTGTAAGGCCAAGATATAATCTACCTGCGGACCACGTTCCATTTACCTCTGTAACAGTGACCGTTTGCCATGATTGCTGTATCATCCCCACCAAGCCGACCTTGCCCATTTTTCAATGGCCCTTCATACTTCAATCATGGGCTATCCCTCTATAAAATGACCTTTGCAACCCTTTTCCCTGTTTTCAACATTGAACGTGGACAACAATCATATCATATCGATCAACTGTCTTTTAGTTTGTCCAGGAAGAAGGTCATTGTTTCATAGTTTTTTCACAGCCAGGAAGTAAACAAATGGTTTGTTTCATATGAAAACCGGTCCATTCCAGAATAGCCATAGTATGTTGGATAAAGGGCTGAAAAACAGGCTTGAACCTAAAAGTAACTAACCCTTTATAAAAATAATGTTTGTTATTTTTTCGCCCCCTGTTCCTATTTCAGACAGGTAAAAGTGCATTTAGCTGTGATATGGTACAGTTACCCTTAAGTATATGCATAACTAGATCTTATGTATTGCAAGCGAAGCTCCTATAAAAGCCCAAGAGATCTTTCTCCTTATATGCTCTGTTGAATTGAAATTGAAAACCAGTCTAGTCTCTCTCCCTATCTATGTGCATAGCTGTTTGAATCTGAACTTACCTTAAGTGGATCAGCTTTAGCATCAGTTTTACTTTCAAAATGACCTTGCCCTTGAAATCGAAAGTGAAGGATGAGGCTGGTCAGTAATACTCACTCACACGTGCATTCTCCCCACTCACTCTCGATATATTTTTCCCACTTTGGTATTTCAAGTGTAACGCAAAATGCGCAACATTTATGCAAAGAGGACTATTAAACGCACTTTTAAACATAGTATAGTAACTTTTTTGAGCTAGATAAGTCTTTACTATTACACTAAAATAAAATATCCCAACTTGCAATATTAGTATCAGGCGTTTACTACTTTTTACACTAATCATGATGGATTGGAGGCTTTTCAAGTACACCACAGAAAGGTCATGTTTAATTCATGTCTAGAAAAAATCCATTAGCATTATATTTTTCTGCGTTTTTGAAAAGGGAATATTTTTAGCAGGGAACCAAAGCGAAAGGTTTTTCGGATTGTCTTTTTATTTGGGAGTAAAATGGGTACCCTTTCAGTAAGCTCATCATCACCATTGTTATTTTTTAAATAGCACCTACAGCCAAACGATCCATAAGCTATTTTTAGGCACTCGCATTGTTACCATTTTACACACGTTTTTGACTGTTTTGACTTCTCCCCGACCAAAAATGGAAAGGACAAATAAGTTCCTAAAATAGTATTGATTGATGCATGCATTGAATTGATGAAAGGTGGAATGGATGATTGTTTTGCTATTCATGTTTACCGAGTTTAATTGGCCATAACAGCAGTATGAACAGACTCGTTTATTAGTGTGATTGTTAAGGTCACTGTTACACTTTGCAGGAGAAAAAAACAACACATTTACAGCGACATACCCTACAGCACCTACAAGTTTATTGTCACGAAGGTGGATGAAGGCCCCTGTAATTACTCCGATTTTCTGTCCTGTCCAACTAGATTATTTTGAAAGTATTTTATTCTTATTATGCAGATATAAAAGGAAGTTAATATATTTTGAACAATTGGGTTGAAAAAAATTATTGTTTTTGAGGGAAGGGATAATAAATCATAAAATATGGCATCTTCTTGTCATCAAGATCATAAATGGATCATATTTTCCTTTTTAAATAATAAAGACCGGTTTTAAAATGAAGTTGGGATAGGTAAGTATAAGAAAAGATATAAGAGAATTAGTTTTATGACACGTGCCATTGTTGAGGGAAAAAAATTCCACAAAAATGGGTTGGTTTAGTTATTATTATGTAAGTACTATGAAGTAATTGTAAAATGAAACCTGATACATTTAATGTTTTTTTTGTTTCCAGTGCCAGAGTATGAAGTTGTGTCAATCCGTTCACGGAGCAAGAGGTCGATAGAAGATGACAAGAGACTAGTAAGTTTCAATGCATTTGGAAAAGATGTAAAGCTCCAACTTAAGAAGAATCCGCATCTTGTCAAGCAATCACTTCGTATGTGGATCGCTGAGCCGGACTCAACAAAAGGGATTCACTATAAAGAACTAACACAAGTAAGGAGAAACTAAACATATTTTTATTTGCTGTTCAACCTCGATAAATTATCCTTGTGGGAGGATGCCTCCATCCCATTCGCATCTCTCATACACTTTGCCACTTTGGAAGCAGCAATTTGTTATCAGCTTTTTTGCGGCTTGATTGTTTTGCAATTGCCGGTGATTGCACTAATAAAAGTGTTTAGCTATTGGCACCCTTGTACTCTGTGACATAAGTGCAGAGGAGCTATTACGTAATTATCAACAATCAATTTTGCTTCTTGCTTTTCATTGTCAGCAACTACTTACTATGTATGATTTGCTCCATCCACTGACGCCACCACCGCCCTTTAAATAGCCATAGTTAAGAGTTCACCTTGTGGAGTAGGAACAATCATATAATCCAATCCAGCCACTTAATGATATTTTTTACATCTCAACCCTTTAATTTTTTCCAATGATTCCACTTATGTGAGATATGGATTTGTTTTAATAAGATTGATTCAACTTTTCTATCCTTTAAAAGTGGACAAAAAAATCAATTCAATTTTTTGTTTCTATCCTTCGACCATTTAACAAAAAAAAATCTAATAAAAACGGTAATTTGAGAGTTTATGAGGATTTATGATTATGATTAATCGGCGGAGGATTGGCTGCGTCAGCCGCTGTTCTCCTCCTCCTATTCACTAAACGCAATCGGAGGGGTGAGAGCATGAAAAGATTAAATGTCTTGAGGAGATCACGTCCTTCTCATTAATAATTCACGATAATAAATGACTAAAATGAATTTCTGATGAGCTCCCAAAGTTCATATTACGTTCAATTGCAATACAGTCATAGTCCTTAATTTATATTTTTTCTCTGGGCAACTTTCATTATTGCAATAAGATCATGTAATAATAAAAAAAAGTGCAAGTGCACTCCACCATCAGCATTATCATCATCAAGTATTATATAACGGGCAGGTTGGGGCTGTTAAATTGTTGACGCGACCTACAAAAATCATTTTGAGGTTGAATATTACATCCAAATCTGCGATTATCGGAATTTTTTTCCATGTAGTCAAATCGTAGTAATAGTCTTGGTGTAAATAGGTTTTTTACTTGTGTCCGCTCATGTCTCATCAAAGAGTTAGCATTTAGTCACCACAATTACTCCATTAGCTAACCCCATCAGAGTGAGAGCAAAAGTTGTTACGATATTTTTTACAGCTCAAATGCAAAATGACAAATTGGGGTGGTGTGCATTATTACAACCCCTAGATAAATAGTTAATATTACGGATAAGCTAGTATGGGCGATTCCTTAGCAAAAAAACAACAAAATGAAATGGTCAACTAGAACTAGAAGTCATTCATTATCTTGGCCTGACCATAGTATTGCCCAACTGAAAAATGTTTACGCTTTATAACAGTGCGTACTAATCATAGTCATGGTGTGATTGATTGGTACTTGCTAGTGACTAAAGAGCATGTTGTCGTCCTTATATAATCATAATTTAGTTTCAAATGTTCATTTCAAACTTGAATTTTTTCTCTCCTTTTCCAAATGACGATAAGAATCATTTACGGTTGGAAATTAAAGTTGCACTTTTGCACTTTGCCCTTATATAAGAAAATTTTGTGATGCAACTCAAAATTGCAACAAAGACGTGATTCATAAAACAAAATATAACCTTTGAAAAAAATCAGAATGAACATGGTCATTAAAGATATAGTACTATTGCAGCAGGAGAAGCAAAGACAAAGACAAGATGTTTAGCCAAAGCCAATAATTTAATTAATAAAAAACAATGTTGGTCTTGTTACGTTAGTCAAATATGGTGAGTTATGGAGTTGTTTTTTGAAAGCTGAAGTGTAAGTGAGCAACATATTTTTAGCCAGTTATTTTTGCAATCGAAAAAGGGTTGCCCCATCCATACATACAAGTGGAACAGATTAAAGGCCAGAAAAGGGCTTAAATTGGAGTTGATTATGCTGACTTGAGTTATGGATGGGGCAATGGAAACGAACATTAATTATTCCTGGTAGAAATAATATAGATATGGACAGTTTATATCTTGTTTCTAGAGTAGATCAATCCCCCAAATCACATCAGTTTGCCTTGAACAAGAGCTCCCTACAATGACATTCATTTCATTAGCTCCCATTCAATGCCTTGGAGTGAGTGATACATTTTCCACCTAATTTTTGATGTTTTCGTTTTTCATACTCATACTGTGTGCCATAGCAGGTGGTAAAGTACACAGAAAAATAATTTATGTTTCGTGCAGTAAAAGGGAAGGGATACACATAAATGGTTTGTACTTTTCTGACTTTCAGACATTTATTGAGCAAAGTAAAGTCCAAGTTCAATATCAAGAATCTAGTTATCTACAAAGTTGTGGATTTGAAGTTTATTTCATCAAAACAACCTCGAGAAAATTACGTTAATTTTTTCCGTTAAAAATAATAGTGAAGAACTTCCACTTTGCAGATTATGTAAGAAAATGAATATGCATACCTAAATCTGTAGCTCGTAAATTATTTTTCGAAGAGTAACATACCTACAACCAAATTATATATTCCATTTCCATTATTATTTTGGACAGATATAGCCTAATCGTAAAATTCCTAACTAGCATAATAATACAATTAAACTACAAATAGAATTTGATTGTGTTAAATGTTTTGCATTCCATATTACACCATGATACACATTTTTTTGGTCTGTCTGTTTATTACGTAGCTTGTTTGTGACGTGATGAAAGATGAACGGGGATTGGGTTGCTAATAGGGCGTTTTGTTGCAGTACAGTGCACTCTCAATTAAAGTACCTAGTTTGGGTATTGCGATGCAATTTGCAATTTTTATTTTTGCTTTTTTCTTTTCTTGGGAGGTGGTGCATTCATTGCATAGCGAACCTAAAAATCTACAACAGCAAAAAAAATGCGTGCAAGCTAAGGCACGTTCTACAAGGAACAATGTGCAAACATGAAAATATTTATGCAGTGAAGAATGCAGGGCACATCCCAAGGGATAGGAATTAAAGTCCCTAACAATAGGCCCATATGATAAAGCTAATTTAATTAATTAGACATTCTTAAGGGTGCTCCGCATTCTTTGCAAGTTTATGTATTGCGGCAGAAGCTGTTCATGAAGAAAAAATCCGAGAAACGTCCACCCAACCAATGAAATTAATGGACTAAATAGAAGAAACAAACAATAGGCTAATAAGCTCTATAAAAAGTTTGGCATTGTCGTAATGACAAGCGTGTAATTGGGAATACATTATCACTTCTCCTTTTTTTCTATTGTTAGCATTTCGGATACTATATGTATGCATGTGTCTGCAGTGGAAATGGAAACTAATGATAAATGGAAAAGCAAACAATAAGCTCAAGATGAAATTAAGAAAAGTGATAATTACATAATGGTCACTAGCAGCACGTTCTTGGAGGATTACCTTTATCTTTGTGTTATGCGGTGGAAGACCAAACAAAGGGTTATTCTTGTAGGGTCATCTCTCAGTTTGTATTGTTTCATGGCGGACTTTTTGGTATTGTCACTATTTAGCACTAGGCTTTAACAATGAGGAGGGGGATGATGATCATCTTGATAGTCCAAAGATATGACTCTCTGGTCAGCGGAAGAAAAGGTAAATCTGTTCATGCTTTTGTTCAGGGGAACCCTGCTAAAATCTGTCCTAAAAATCCAGCTGCGTTCTCCATTGTCACAGAACCATGACTATCGTCATCGAACATTCGTGTTGTTGATTGAAAGATGATGATGATGGTGATAGGAGAAGAAGGGTCATTTTTGTACCTTTTTATCATCCTCACTACCTTCAAAAGGTTAACCTTCCAACTTAGAGTCCATGTTTGCTTCTAATTTTAGACCAATTCTGTATTATTGACAAAAGTCCTACTGGCGATGTTGACATTGCAGTGGACTGCAACTGCCTGTGCGCCTAACAAGAGATAACGAAATAGGTGTACAGATTGTTTGAGGAGATGTCAGATCCGACCTTCCTTCCGTATTGTTACGATGTACAAACATTATTGTAAACCTGGTTATTACATTGTCAGTTTTACATTTGATTCGGACATTCTCTGATGCATGGATGTAACCAAGCTTTGATTTTTTTTTGTGTTTTGGAGTGTGTGCCTAACATTTTAAAACTCGTCATGTTTTCGTACGTGAACAACCTTAAATGAGTATGACCTTGCCCTATGGTCATGTCATGATTAGGTATTAGGTATACAGTCAAATGTGTTTTTGGCCTATGGTTTTTTAATCCCAAAGGAAGCACATTAAACTTAGAATGAAACCAAGGCCCACAGTTAGTAGGTAAATAATAAATGCCTGCTTAAGTACAAACTCTCTTCAAGGTCATGACATGTATAAAATAAAAATTTGATCTGGCTGGAGGAGTTTTTTTGTTGGATCGCAGAGTAAAACTGTACGTAAAGAGCCCCTCCGGGAATGCAGTCCCGTGAACTGCGAACAATAATTAATTTCTTGACTTGGATTGACTTAATGCTCAATGATTTTACGATGTTGAATTTTCAAAAGATTCCATTGCATCGTATCAGCCGTCAGAATGTAAGACAGATTTGATAATACTTCCGCACGAAATCGTAAATATGGTGGAAAGTTTTTGCTCAAACCTTTACCAACGTGAATGGTATAAAGTAGTTTAGGTAAAAAATATAGTTATTTTTATATCTATATCACTAGATTGGTTTGGTTGGTTCATACATTAACATTTAGTAAATCGCAACGCAAAATGCAACATGGATGATTTTTATTCATAGAAAACCATATGCCTATTGTTGATGCAGTTTTGTGAATGTAGTGTGCACGGCGGCGGTCTTGCAGTGATTAATGGGATTTAATCTGAATTCTTGTTATTTTCTGCACCAACTCAAGCATGCAATTATTATTATTATTGCAACATCAGCAGAACCAGAATTAGTGTCGAATCACGAAACAGATTAATGATTTCAACCTCGAATGAAACAAACGCTAAAAATTTGTGTTATTTTACTTTGTTTGAATTGAAGTTGGTTCTGTGTAAGTATCTGTACTTAGGTAAGTTTTACCAATACCTATGCATATATTGGATGACAGAGGTGGACGCACCTTTTGCAGGTGTAATATGAAATTCAAGTGAATTAATAACGTGAAAAATGATGTGGGCTTATGTTCACCAATTGAATGTTGTAATAATCATTTGCATAATTCCATCCCTCCAACTCCAGGTTTATCTTGTTCATCCAAATATATTCCTAAGACGTCAGTAGACAGAAAAACTGGAAAACTATTTATCTCTCCAAATACAATAATATTTTCCTTTAATAATGTAATCGCAATCATAAGTAAGTAATACATAATTTGAATGAGATATTCATCACATTCCCATCATATCAGCTCATCCTTTTCAAGATTTCGTGCCTGTTCCAGTTCCAAATTTTTTTCATTTTGGCTGCTGGAATTTTGGAACCAGATTATGTGGGGTTAGCCACGTGTGCCGTGTGCTGATTAAATTGAAGAAGATTCATCCCTTTTTGGCAACAGTTCAATAACAAGATTTTCCTCTTTCCCTAATCTACTCGATACATCTCTTGACATTTCAACTATATATGAGTTTAACTATTTTCCTTCCAGGTAGAAACCACAAAATGTAACTCATAATAATCAACTTTTCAAGAAAATTTTACAATAATATCATAAATATGGACTAACTTCGCTATTGAAATCATATACCCGTCCATACATAAATGAAATAATTAATCTGTGTACCCGTCCGAACAATTTCCGATTTAAAACTAATGCATTATTGAGACAAAATCAGACCAAACTTGGTTGAATTGGTGGCTAAACTATTACTTTTCGACTATTCAATTAAAAGCATAGTAATTTATTGCTTACTTATTATTAGGTTTCTGTGCTGAGGTTGAGGTCATTTGATTATATGATTACTCCAATTTGCTCACTCCAAGTTGTTATTACATATAGATATATAGTTCAAATTAGCAAAATTTAGTGAATATACCTAAATGCAATTCACATCAAATTCCAATAAAAGTGAACTTCAGAGGCAAAATGTTAAAATGGCAAAACGTAGTATATAGCTCAAGCTCTTTGGTTTTGAAAGTATAAGGGCAAGTTTCAGAGTATTTTTAATTTTGACGAGAACGACTAAAACTGAACCAGATCAATCAACGAGGAACCACGGTTATTATTATTGTGTGTGGGGGGGACTATTGTGCATCCTCTAAATTGCAGGCCTAATTTATTCAAAATTACAATTCTCTGTGTAGGCATCATGCAACCCATTAACCTTACCACAATAATCACAAAATAATCCATACATTCCGCCAGTGATACACTTTAAAGTGGTCATCGTCGACACTCGCCGACATCACCTCACCATCATCATATTATCATGTCATTCTCGTAAGCAGCCAGCATTTGCTGAACAATGTACACGAAAGAACAAGTTTACCTTATATGCATCATGCATTTTACATTGCCCCAAATAATAGTCAAAACAATGTCATCAAAGCCAATTAAAGTCGTATGCCTAAGATTAAATGTGGATTATTGCTCGCAGAAATCGACTACTTGGCATACTCAAAATTACTTCTTCATCCCATCTAGTTCACTATTTTGTCATATTACACAAAAGGATCCATTACTCCATGCATCATAAATTGCAACTTTTTATGATGGATGGAATTGCGCTAATTACAGCACTAAAATGCATTCACATTCTCTGGCATCTCAGAAATGAGGATGATGAGCGAAACAAACGAGTGAGTAATTATATCTGTAGGAGCGAAACTAATTTTAATTTTGCTAAAGTTTTAAATTATGTAAGAAATTCAAAAAATTGCGTTACCCCATTCATCTGGTTGCATATTTAAATGCAAAAATCTGGTGATAGTTTCCTCCTTTTCGAAATACTTAGCAATCTCATCAGCTCGATAATGAGGAATGTTGATAATATGAAGGAATGAGGTGCCAATTTAGCAATCTAGGCTAAATTCTAAGATCATATTTAACATTACGTAATCGTAATTAAAATAGTGCTTGTTAGATGGAGGCTAGAACAGAAATATGCGAAACATTTTTTGCACGCTTTAAAAACAATGTGCGGATGGAATCCTATTTCAAAAATTTGGAATGTAGGTTAGAAAGATTTCATCGAATAAGACGATGATTATGATAATGATAAGTAGCTATTATACTGTCATGTAAATGCTTGCTTCAATGCTGTAGTGCTTTTAGCCAACAAAAACGTTACACTTTGTTGTCTCGCTTGCGTGTATGAAACGTTGGTGGACTTGATTTCGTCACCCTGAGCTTGACCAGTG
>JAQIWX010000967.1:0-12377 GCA_034696785.1 Lepidocyrtus cyaneus | reverse complement strand
GCTCCTCATTTATAACTTGACAAGAAAGTTTGTAAATTACACCCTCCTATAACTAACGACAGGGCATGGATAGCGAAACGATAAGTTACCCGGTCGGTGGAGTGTAGAAAATGGACACAGAACAAGAAGAAGTAAATTTTCTTCTTATTTGCCACCATCATCATACATGCAATACAGTACAATACAATACAACTGAAATAAGTATAATATGCATAGTAAAAGTACGTTTATATGCCTGACCCATTGTATTCTCTTTTTTTTTGGCGAAGTCATAATTCCTTCTTACGGATTATGGTTATTATTATTGCATGAAATCGCCCCTTTTCTTTTCCACTTTCTCTCTGAGAGTTTCCCTCCACCACCACCATCTCCCATTTTTTTTCTGGTGTGGTTGATAATATTTCTCAGGTAATTTCACAAGATCTGTTGGAACCATAAATACCACCTTTCCACTACCACCACTACCTTCCAAATCCTACCATACGGGGAGTAATACAAAATCTTGATAGAAATAGCCCACCTACATTTTAGATCTGTAGGTATGATGGGAGGACATGTGGAAGGTGGAACTCTTTAAGAGGAAAACAATGAACATGGATTATATCTAGACCAAGACCAAAAACTCCAGACGCACACTTACTAGTAGTAGTCCCGTGAAACTTTTGTATTTCTCCTCACAGCCCTGCACACCAGACCAATTCATAGGCATTGACTATGACGGGAGGTACTTAGGCGAAAAAAAATAAAACGGGATATACCTACCTACAAAAGGAGCAATAAGCCATGTAGGTCTAGAGGAAACCACTTGCTCTAATCGTAAGTAGATTGACTAGGAACAGAGAAGGAGAAAGTGAGAGAACCCTTCCAGCTCTCTTTTGTACCAGCAAAAAAGAAAGGAGAAAAAGAATAACTTTTTAATAGGGAAAGAATGCGGTAGGTCCATGGGCTTATTTGTTCACTCAATTCCTATAATATGGCTCTAGTCATAAATATCTTAGAATAGGAGAGAAAGTGCCATTAGTACCGGCCTCCCTGAGCATGGCATGCCAAGCATGCTTAACATACCCATGTCTATGCCATGGCATGACAATCCCTAGGCGGAGTAGGAGGTACATAACAGTAAGGCCCATGCTGAGAAAAATAAGAAAAAAAGAAGTAGGAATAAAAAATAGGACTTCTCTTTGGATAAGCCATTTCCCCCTTTTCATTCACATTCATTATTTTATATATATTTCTTTTTATTCCACTTGCGAACTTCACTACTCACTGTTCCCTTTGTATTTTTTTTTGTAAAGAAGAGAGAAAAATTGTCTTAATGCTTTGGCCTGTTTTTTATTCTCAGCCAAGTTTGAAAAGTTCCATTCTTCAGTTGTAATTGTGTGGGTTATTGTGCGTGGGAAAAATTAGGTGGATATCATATGGGAACGGCAACTTTTCTTTCTTTTTATTAGGATACTTATATGCCTTTGTCTGAACTGAAGAGTAGGGAATCCCTAATTCAGAAAATGAAGAAATAAGAAAAATTGTTCCGGACAAAGAAATAGTCTTTGAGGAAAAAGTCACTTTGATTGGAACACAAAGGGATAATATATTAATGTTGGCTGTGAAAAAAAAGTCGGCATTGTTGCAACTTTATTATTATTTTCATAGTGGAAGAGGGGGATTTGGCTATAGAATTTGCTTTTGATAATTTGCTAACACTTCAATGTAATTTTTGAAGAGAATGCGTAGCCTTAAAAAAGGTTAAGAGGGTAAAGACTTCATGACTCAATTGCTCCAGCCCGAAAGCACCTCAGCAATAATGGTTTTGGCATGTAAGACATTTTTGTATCATTTCCATATTAAAGAAGTAAACTGGTAACGAAATAGCCCGCCAGGGAGCAACAGAACAGTTAACAATTAACAACAAAGGAAAGTTTCGCAAATTGGCACAAACCAAAAATTCAAAGCCGACGAAACAAAACTACGCTTAATAAATCTGGACGACAAGCTGGAACCATAAACATCGGTAAAAAAAATATTGGCTTAAATAAATTAGACTACAAATCTTTTAAATGATCCCGCTCCGTCATAATCGTATATATTGAATGAAAGCTAGTGGTCAACAAAAGAAAACTGCACAAGCATTCTTCTAAAAAACAAATACGAAAAAAGCTGGAAATGAAACAAGTCCTCTGTCCATATGTACGTACTCCGTATCATATTACCATTCCAAATTATGGGAAACCACTTTCCACTTTCATTTCTCCCTAAATCTCATATATTACAGAAGTAGTACTTTTATTTTACTTCCATGGTGGAGGTGTTGCTTTCCCCGGATGTGAAAGACAATATGTACTCATACAATATCACATGTCTGCTTTCATGGTACAAGAACAAGAGCAAATATAAAATTGTATTGATATGTGACCCTGTTTCCCCCTTTCTTTGAAGAGATCTCTCAGGGGTAATTTTTCCTGCTCTCGGGTTGTTCCTGTTATTGCATTCGCAAGATGGTTATTTATATTACTCCCCGGGTTTTTGTAATACCGCCGTATATATGGCCTGGCATTATTCTCGGCTTTGTACCTAAGTCCGACTTTTTTATTACTGTTGTGTGTGGTGCGGTATTGGATTTATTGTGCATTATTGTCATTATAAAGTATCATCCCTTTCCACTTTTCCCCACCAGCTTTAGAAGTAGAGTGGAATGGTAGGGCTGTGAAAACAATTTATCTGTAGTTTGGAGTTTTGGACGGGCTAAGACCTTCCTAGGTGTCAGCGCAGATGTGTCATCAATATATTTTATTACGTGTGAGTGGGGAGCTGTAAGGAATGATATTGTTAACAAGGTTTAAAGCTGATTTTGAGAGAAAATGGACAAAAGCCATTATCCCTTCTTAGGAGCTGAAAAACCAAAAAAAGCCAATGAGAAGAGAAAGGAGGTAGCGAGAAAGCCTACTTGACTTCCTTCTGTTGAGTCTCGTTACTCGCTGGAGAACAAACTAACAAGGAGTTGAATAAGAGTGGGATGCTGAGATCAGGAAGGAGTGCGTACTTCGCAAATTTAATTTCCCCATCTGGGCAAACATACGTGAGGAAATAAGTCATGATGACGTAAGTGAGACGGAGACAAAAAGTCATCCATATACCCAACTGGAATTCCATACATTCCAGTGATATTGATCACTGAATGCTCATATGTACCTAAATGGTAAATTATGTAGAAAAGATTCTAACTAAAGTTTGAAATCATTTTACTAAGTAAATCATGCCTTATCCCTATTATCAGACATGAAATATGTATAATATGTGCCGTCATTAATTTTCGTTTACAAAATAAAATGTACCCATTCCGAATCCAAACTTTTAGAAAACGAAGCTATACATTGGGTTACCGAACAAAGAAGCGAAGAAATACCGGAACTAACATGAATGTATTTTCATGCTTAATCTATATTTCATGTTAGGTTTAATTTCTTTGTCACGGAAAGCCACTTCCGTATTGGTAGGCTGAACTGCTGGTACCAAGCAGTGCATTACAGAATTCCTATTTTTGCTAGCTTCATTTGCATGCAATTTGCTTCCACTGTAGACTGCAGTATAATTTTACTTTTCCGACATGCCGACATTCTGTATTTCAATAATACCTATTATACTTGTTTTGTATATTGTTAGTACTATACTAGGTATGTTGTTAGTTATTTAGTAAATAATGTGATGTCAAAAAGCTCAAGTTGTAAAAAGGGAAACTTTTATGACAAGGATTAGATGACAAGTCGTGATAACAACTGCAAGCTTAAAAATCATAAACTTATTCGTATCTTTCAGGGGATCACCAGAATGACTGGACAAAAATGAGCGAAAAAATTAACCAAGCTGGTTGTACCGCTGTCCTCCATACTTAAGGTAGCTATAAATAATAAATCATTCTCATGCAGTGTTTTTTATTAATGTATTTTAGAAAGGGCTTCACAAAAAAGCGTTTCTTTGTTCTTCGGCTTCATCTTTGTTTCTCGAATGTTCATTTATTCCACATTAAAATTATTTTGTGCAGATGTGCTACACACACACAGCTTGTGACAGGAAAATTTTTCTATGGCAGATTTCTCCACTTTTCTTAATTGCATTTCGTTAATAGCCATTGTTGTCGCCCGTGTGCATTTCAGAATACAAAATATAAGCTTTGTTGTTTTGAAAGCCTGTTAGTTAGCAAAATCGCAAAAGTTTTTCGAGACAAAATTTCAGATTGGGATTTATTACTTGGGCTCAATGTTGATAGCGGTGACCTGGATTAATATAGGAAAATGCACTATACCTTCAGCAGCTCAATGGTCGATCCACATCAGGAGAAATGAAATGAAACGCTGCTCATTTGACTTGGGGTGCAGCTTTCTATGGACAGTTTTTCAATTAAGAATATTTCTTCGAACGTGGCTATACTGCTCTTTCCAGCGAGTCCCTACCACCACCACCAAGCTACTTCTAGGAAAAACTTTTCCAAAGCTGACAATGAGAGCAGATGCCAAAGTTATTTATAACTATTGTTTTTTAAAGTCCCGTGCTCGCATGATAAATGCCATATTATTCACGGAAGGTAAGGTCTGATCATTCAGAATCGGAATCAGACCTATAAGAGTCCCCCTTTTGTATTCCGTCCTTAGCTCAGAACAAAATTTACGATTGGCTGCGGCAATAACAACGATGATATAAGTATGTAATGTCCAATTCGCACCACTTGAGTACTGATTTTTGCATAACTTTCAATAATAAAATTGTATACTTCCTTCTTGCGATTCTATCCATGAAGCTTTTAAAATGTTTTTACGCTTTTCCATTTCTTTATTCTATTGTGCAATGTGAAAGAAAAAACGGAAATGGCACGTTTTTTTCCCATCGCCCTTTTAAAACCTGGCCTGTAGCTAACTACCTTTCTCATTCTGAGAGTCAGCAAAGATCTAAATTTGCTATTTTCTATTTTATGCAAATATTGAAGTTTGCAATAAATGACACGTTATATATTTTACTGTTTGTACATGTGTACGTGTCTAATGTAATGCGGCGCTTTTCGCTTCTGTAATTTCTAGCATAGTTCATCGATCGAATGAGCAGGAAAGGTTTCTGGTGAGATGGGAATATTTATAGGTCCTTTTCGGTAAATCGATCTAGCGAAATAAATTACACACTTTTGATGATTTCGTTTGGTCTCCCTTGACTTGGGTAATAGCAGCAGCTCCCTGTTCTCCCCCATTTGGATACGCATGCATGCTTGCCGACTTCTTCGGGTAAATAATGGCTTGTGATTTGTTACAACTTCCAATAATAATGCTTGTTCAGCTACTGCAAGAGTGCACAATGCAGTGTGTGTAATATTTTATTAAGAATATATCAGTATTTTGATAAGGTATTGTATGAGAAATTCAAGATGGTTTTAGTAAGGTAGGGTGATGTGATGATGATGCTTGTGGTGTAGTGCCTGTGACTAACTAACCGAGCAAACCAGGAAGCCGTCGCCATTTCAGCGGGTGGTAAAATACAGTAAAGCTCAACCGTACTCAACTGTCAATCACATTCGATGGGTTTATTAGCATATTAAAAGATTTTTTTATTAGTTATTCATATACATCAACATCGGCTTGAAATTTTGTAGCATTTTAAAGAAAACTTTCTCTTCTGCTGGCGTACACATCACAAGTTTTACAAAGTACCTTTCAGGAGTGCAAATAGAAACTGCAATAGGCTGAGAAAAGTGCTCAACTTCTACTTGAATATGATGTTCTTTAAAATGTTTTTATCTAGAAAATTTTTGCCACAAATTAATCAATATACTGCACTGTATTTTGATCATTGTTTCGACGTTTTTCTTACAGAATTGATGCCCTTTCAGACCGTGCTAAAATCACAGTAACTTAACACGGCAAATCTGTAAATTTATTACAAGCTTGAAGCTTCCCTTCCTTCATGTTTCCAACCACCTCATTTCATTTTCCCTTTCTAGTTTCAGGTAATACTCGTATGCCAACATAGACCATTGCTTGCTTTCTGTTTACTGCATTTAGTCCTCCTACAAACCTTTTTTCTTCGAATCTCCCATTATTGCATAGGCTGTCGGTTGCATTGCCTACACAAGTAAGGGTAGAGAAACTTCTATGCTAGTTTCTTCCAGGAGTCCAGCAACTCCGATTCAGATACTCAGACTCTCAGGTAACTTTAATTTATTATTTACCCCCCACTGGAGCGCACAGTCTTTATGGCCATACTTTCTCGGAACATGCATCCGAGTGGAATGGAATATACAATCTGCAATCAAACTTTTCAGATTTGTCTTTTCATTTTCCAGACATTTATTGCATTTTGGGTATCAAAAGCTTCATATTGTATTACCTACGTAAGAAGCATAAATTCAGCTTCCCAACATTAATTAGAGCTAAACAACTTCATAAAAACTACCGGGGAAAAATAATAAATTACAAATGAGGTATGAGGAGATACTACTTCCAACTAAAAAATTTTATTATATTTTTTTACAGGAAGCAATTGCCCAGCTAGAGATAAAACTAGCGGAAGAATCAGAATAGATAAGCAAGTGTTGTGATTATTACGTAATTACGTTTGACTTATCAAGGACCTGAAAACCAACTGAATCGGTATAAAAAGCTAGATTATGCATCTCATTTTAAATACATAATTTCCGGATGTGTCTCGTTTAACATTTGATGAAAAATTAGCGAAACGGAAACCACAAAGATTTTAAAAATTCAAAGGAAGAGGATAACCCAGAAATGAAACTGAAGAAGGCTCCTGCAAAAATCCACGAGGAAAACAACTAGGGGGCAGTTTTTTTTAGCTTTTGTAGGAGCAGTTTTAAATTTCCCCGTTAATTGGTTGGCAATGTTAAGAAATATGCTCGGTTCTTGAAGTGAGAGAGAAAAACATTCTTTTAGAATTTTTTTATCTATAAAAATCACGGCCGTTATATACTTTTCCCTGTGAAAATTCTAGCCACAATATAAATTCAGTCTGTGGAGAAACTTTGGATTTTTGTTTAGCATTTCCCTGCATAAAAGGAGAAATTTCAATCTGATATGCTACATACCTACTCATGAGCTTGCTGCTGATGTATCGCGTAATCTAATTCATTCCTCGTTGATTTCATTATGGTAAAGATTGAAAACTTTCTCTTCTTTAGGATGGCTTTCCTTTCAATAAATAACAGGGGTGCCGTATGCCTCCTCCTATTCAAATTAGAAACCCAAGAAATATGATTCCTTCTCAGCCCTCAGAATTATTTGAAGTGGAAATCTGGCTCCCCTTTCACTTTCATTCCTTTTTCAAAAGACTTTCTCCGGCTATATTAAATCTCAAACGGAAATACGAGAAAGAAAATAGGATTTACGAAAAAGAAAAACAGTGATATCAGTTTATTTTGGCTGTAGCTAATATGATGATGATGATGATGCAATACCAAACGGAAAATGCTTTTACTTTTTTTCAGCACAAAGACCGGCGGAGGAACATTCTCATGTATGGATTCTCCATCTTGTTTTAATAAAATTACATAAAAGGAGTAAAAGATCTTATCGGATGCTTCATATTAAAAGATTCCAAGTTTGGGAAGGGAAGTTCGGCTTGGCTGGAAACCTGAACGTGATGCAGGCTCCTGTTCCTGATCCAACAGAAATAGTCAGATCGGAGTCAAGAGAATCCACAAGTTTGGCTTCCCGGTTTGGGCGAGATATGTACATTCCATATTCCTACCTTCCACCTTAAAAAATTTCTTTCACTCCTTTTTATCTCCTTGATATTTTTTCTAAGAAAATTCAATTTATCCATATATCAAACACAAAAGGAAAAGGTGAAGAGGACTGAAGAGAAATCCTGAATGAATACACCCTCCCCTCCCAAGTTACATCACATCACATCCTCATGTTCCTACTTAGGCTTCCAAAAGGAGTGTGAACAGAAGCGAGAAAAAAAACAAGCATATGTCAACTACTGCCCCTGTCGACCAGTTTCAAGGTACCAGCGGTATCCCGAAGGAAAAACTTTTTTCATGCTACTTTTAATATTCAAGGGAAAAACGATTCTTCTGCTCTTACCATTCCAGTACCCTATACTACCTATAGATAAGGACTGTAGGGAAAAAACAACCTGTCATTTTTAACATATTGAAATTACTTTTCTTCCCTTTTCCTTAATCTGTCATTCAACAGCAGCGGATCCATATTGTAAAATCCATATGCTTCCCCATTTTCTAATAGCGGAGATAATTTACTACTCGGGACTTTTTGAATAGGTAGTATGATGATGGGAGATGATAATGCATCATCCAGTTTCATTGTTGGATTTCCCAATAGTACTGCATACAAGATTCATTCCTTCTTGAAATCTAAAAATGAACCGGTCCGGCTACGTTGTTAAACTACAAGGAGAAAAAGGATCCATCTGTTGTCATTTCTATCATGTCATGCGATTTTCACAAGTGTATAATATTTCCTCATAAGACGTAGGTGTAAGTAAGTTGATTGAGTAGGTAGCTTTCTCCATCCAGTTCTCATTCTCTTGAGGTAAGAGTGTGAGTATCAGCCACCCAGCCAGTACTTCTATGTCCCTATCATTCCTGCTTTCCCTGCTGAAAAATAAGTTTACAGAAAAAATATATGTTGATGGCGAACGTAACCTCTCTGGAGAAGTCATTTCACAACTGAAGAAGACTACTAGTACTACTGCGTAAGAAAGGAAGTTGTAAGTTGGAAAATCTGCTCAAGATTTCCTCAACAAACTTCCTTCTTTCCTCACTCCTTTCCCTTTCATCAGGCCAGAGAGCTATTACTAAACAGAGTCCTTCCTAAGAATGTTTGGGTCCTCTTGCTGTTGGTGTGTCACCATATCTGCTGCTGCTAAAATGCGGTGATGGGGTAAGCAAGTAAGTAAAATGCTTTCTCCTCCTCGTCCAGAGAGTGAATGTGAAGAAATGTTTTTTCTTTCTTACAAAAAAAAGTAAAATATTATGAAATTCACAAGTGGAAAGAAAGTTGCTGGATCTAGTGCATGCATTTGATTTCCATGCCATATTCGTATCTCATATTATGATGATGATGACGGTTTAGGACTGTGTGAATAAAAAGTCCACATCCCGTCCCCTCTTCTGTTACACAGCTTTCCCCCAAGAAATGTTGAAAACTATGACAAAGAACTATCCACAGGACCACCAGGATAGAAAGTCCTGTTTTATATGCCTTGCCCTTGATATGAAATCCAACTGGAAGGAGTATGATGGGATGATGATGACGATATACCCATATTGCTGGTACAATGTAGAGTCCACCAGACTGACTGACTTACATTATACTAGACCCGCCGCCTATTTATTATGCTACATGCATATTAGATTTACACAATTTCCCCTATCATTTCATATTGTCCCTAACTTTCACTTCCCCAGGAGTAGGCTCCCCTATCGTAAAAATATGTAAATATACGAAGCTATTATGCTCCTAGCTTTTCCCTACACAGACATAACTTATCCGTCATATATTTGTGAACTTCACTCGCCGACTTGCCACTACCGCTGCAACGCAAATACTATAAAGACTTGAGTGGAAAGTCAAGATAAATGTTTTTATAAGTAAACCTATTTTTGCATGGGTACATTGGCTACATACGTGCTCTCCCTAGATTCCCCCACTCGAACACAGGAAAACGTTTTCCCAATGATATCTTTTATCATTATAGGTATGTACATTTCTCTTGTTTTTGCTTGTCTTACTCGAAAATATTTCCCTTCTCGTATTAAAGAAAATGAGAAAGCAATACCTAGACACAGATCCTATTGGGTAGTACATACTGTACTGTAACTTGTAACCTTTTCAACTGGAATTGAAACAACGGTGGTGGTGGTGGTGGAGGTTAACGAACCAAAAAACCAACTTTCTCTTTCCCATTTACTTTCTTTTGTTGAAGTGTATTGACAGGGAATGAATCTGGTGGGGACACGAATTTTCAATATTTTTTTTTATAATTTACGGAGGCCCAATTCAGTTCCCATCTAAAAAGGAATTCCATTGAAACCGGCCAGGGTCAGGCCTGGACATAATTGTGTCGCAGTGGTCGTAGTCGTGATGTCCTGAATGGGAACAGGAGAACAACAGAGCAAAAGAAACAAAAGAGGCAAAAGTAAGCTAGCTGCGAACATGCATCGTGATAAAAATTTACTGGATTTTTTTTAGTATACAAAGTATTTTTGCTTGTCACAGCGTAAAAATGCACCATCTGGGTTTAACAACGTAAGTATCGTTATGCATATTTCATGCAACCCCCTAAATATGCTCCACTTTTGGATTTTTTTAGACTACTCGTTAATATCAATTCATGCATTCTCTTCCCAACATTAATTGTAATACTCGGTAAAACAAAATAGGAAATAAGGAGATTGAGCATTAAAACAAATTATTTATAGCCTTCGTAAGAAAACCGGTCAACCCACAGCGGTAAAAGATGGAAGGGAACAGCTGCACGATAGCAATGAAATGGATATGAATCCTTTGATGGTGAAAGTTTTCTTCAGAGCTACATACAACAGCACTGTGGTAAATTGCATTTTCCCTTACTCCTTCATTTTTTCCCATCCGCTTAAAGTACAGAAGTTGATCTCAAACAATAATAAAAGAGAAGTGCTCCTCTGGTCTGGAGGACAACGGCAAGTAGACGGGAATGTGCGTACTTTCTCCGCAAAGAAAAATGAGAACTCTCCGGTCCGGATAGAGGAAAAGGAGAAATGATCACGATGATCATCTCTTTACAGTTATATGAAATGCATGTACTTGACATGTTGTCCAAGTTGATCCCGAGAGAAAATAACTGAAGTATAACATGGTTTACCCAAAAGTATCGTGATATCACCGACCGACTAGCCCCTTCATCATCAGCATGATATATGATAGGAGGAGAAAGTAGCAGTGGGCAGAGAGAGGAGAAAGTTAGGAGTTTGAGTTTAACCAAGCCTGATATAAAAAACCAAATTGTTTATCCTTAGCTGTCGCATGTACACCACGAGAGGGGAGATTCCATTTGGCCTCCGCTACACTATTTAGTAATTCTTGTCTTGTTTGACGTTTGGGACTTGCTCCTAGTAAACTGCTAACCACAGATAGGTTGAAGGAATTTCCTGTTAATAGTTTATCGGGTGAGGGTATATCCTTTGCTCACTCTAGATAACTAACAACGGAGGAGGGAGGCATCTACATTTATTTGTTTTTGTATGTTGTGTTCAAGGCTTGATGACGAGAAGGACCAAAAAACAGGGCATTAAGACGATGAGAAAGTTCGTCAAAGTTGAGTGGGAAAAGTGAACGATACGAAGGACCTACCTTGTATGAAGTGGATAATGCTGTGGGAGGTGGAACTAAAACTTTTAAATATTTACAAGATTTGTTGAACGTGCATGACATAAGTAAATGGTAGGATGGTTAGATACATTACACCTAACCGTAAGGAAAAAAATTGTACAGTGAAGTTCCGATAGACTATGGTTCTAAACTCAGGTTGCCTCTCAAGAAAGAAAAATTACATGGGTACTTGAGACGAGATCTAAAGTAAATATCTTGAGATAAATTACAAGTTACAAGGACGGATTATTGGGGAAAACGAAACTTACTCCAAATACAGGAGTGAGTTGATTTTTATTAAAGTTTAAAATTAAGTTGTACAAGGATCTCGTTCAGTGTTCCACATTAAATATTAGTACTGATTACAGTAGAAAAAGAACTTTAGAAAATATATTACATTTAAAAACAAGGTTTCTCAAACTGTCCTACCTAAATCATTAATTGAATTAAAAAAGATTGAACTGAAATTGAACTGATGGAATGTTAAATATATTTAATATGGTGTGTTTCTAAACAATAAAATACTTACAGTATATTTATTTACTGGTTGAAATTGGTCAGGAAGATACTGCAATTTTTTTTAATTTTAGAAATGAGTAAACTCTTCTTCTCAATTTCAAACAAAGGTAAGCTTTCCGGAGCGCTGAAATGTTTCTGTTGTTTTTCCGGAGTTTTCTTTGCCTTTTCCTCGGAAGTTACCTGAGATGGATCTGTTTTCATGTCCTTCAGGACAGTCTTGAACAGTGTGACGTATGGCTGGAAGACAAATGACTGCTGGAATGGAGTTCGTTCCGTCGGATTTTCTAAGAGCTACAAAGTAGGAAAGAGGAAATCATCTGAGTTTAGTTTGGTTGGCTCAAACATGGACGTTGACAGTCATGCTTTATTTTGCTCAATCTCTAACTTCTCGATCGTAAAGTGAAAGGTATATGTTAGATCTTTCAAAAGCATATGGATAAGTTCACAAGAAAGGGAATGTGCACTCAATCTAATCATGCTTCGTAATTTCAA
>JAQIWX010000966.1:0-12381 GCA_034696785.1 Lepidocyrtus cyaneus | reverse complement strand
TTGTAGGTTGATGGTAGTCCAAATGACGGCTTTACAAGCCATCTCATTACGTCCTTTTATAAGTGAACAGGAATAGGTCATGCATATCATTGTTTGGTTAAAGAAATATTAATTAGCTGATGATAAGATTGAATTAACAATTTTTGCCTAATATATTTAAGGAGATTTAATTTACCTCAGGAATGATTTGCTTCCCATCGATGTTCCCTCGATTCATATGGAACCGCATGTATCTCGCCATATCATCTGGAGTGGAAAACACTCCAGCCGCTGCATTCAAGTATAGTAATCTCCTGGAGAAAGCCACATTAAGATTTGCACACAAAGTTTACACATTTTCTTTTTTAAATGTGATGTTTAATAAGCATTTTACAATTTGAGTCTTGACCTACTTGACTAAATCTGGATTCAAAAAGCGGAATTCATCTTCCTCATGTCTGTAGTAAGGCATTGCTCGATAAGGCATGTTAGAGAAGTTGTCGGATCGCTTCATCCAAGTTGTCTCATTCATCCCCAGATCACTCCACAGGTCCTCCATCTAAAGTAAATTAAATTAAGGTTTCAAATCAGGCAGCTCAATAGAAAGTGCAATGAAAAGTTGAGTCAAGGTCAATACACTCGTTTAAAATTTTAATGAAGCCGAAAGCTATTTTTAACGATTAAATTATATTTAAACAAAAGTTATTTTTCTTAAATTACCGCAGCTTCATAAGGCTTCCCAGCAATGAGGGCAGCTAGTTCCCCTGCCATCGCATAAAGCTGATTGTTGTAAAATAGGTTGGTTCGGGGCTCAAAAAGTTCCTGGTTATATCTTGCCCGGCTACGTTATTAAATTAAAATGAAATGTTTGAAATGTGACACTTATCAATTAAAATCAAAAGTTTCATTTAAACAGCTTAGTTATGATTATTATTACTCACTAAATATAATCCTCCAAAGAACTAAATGGCTCCGCCAGTGGAAGCTGCTCTTCAACGCCAACCAGATGAGCCAAAAGGTCCCGAAAGGTGGAGTGCTCCGATCTGAGTCTGTCAATCAGGGTGATGTTCGCCGTTGGCACCAACTTCTTGATTGGAGTGTCCATCACGATCTCTCCCAAATCTGGGAATGCTTCATGAAGGATCTTGACGATCAAAAGGGATGTAAAACTTTTTGAGATGGAGCCTACACCAAATTGAGTTCTATTTCCATTTTCATAGCCCCTTTCCACATCGGACAAGCCATAGCCAGTGGTGTAGAGGAGGTCGCCATCATCTTTAACTATGGTTAAAACCAGTCCCGTGACCTTGGCCTGTGGCAGCCAGAAATTTGTTATGAAGTCATCAATCTGATTTTGTAGATCGGGATCGATCCTTCTCTCAGAATAAGAATAGGAGAAGGTGCTGGGGCACACTGAGACAAGCAGTAGGACTAGGACTACAATTGGGATTACGTTTAGAAATGTTGATTTCGCCATTGTATCCCTAAAAAATATTATTAGTGGACTGAAGGTGCAACCGACTGGAAGTGACCAGAGTTAAATATATGGTTCCTATTTAAATGTGTTCATAAGAGAAAGTCAGGTGAAGTTTATTTTAAAGAGGATCATTTTATTTTGATTGACAATTTTAGATCTGGAAGCAATTGATAATTCAATTGCCGTATGTAATCGGCTGTAGGAGCCAATTAAATGAAAAATTTTAATATGAAGTACGTTAGGCAACATGTCTGGTCAATCATCTTTTATCGTTCCATATTACTGCAAAGCACATTGTTTAACAGTTTTGCTACTGGCGAGATAAGTGTGCTTAGGTAAGCTATATTTTTATGCAAGATCAGTTTCTGCTGCGTAAACCAAATTTTATAATACTGCCTAACTCTGTAATTGCATAACTTACGCTAAAAATATTACCACCGTCATCCATGTCAAAGTCATCACATTCAAAGTTTCAAAGTGGATGACTTTGACTTGGGGGCATTTCATTAGGTAAATGGATGGTCTTTTGTGCACAATTAAAATTGAGATGAGACTGTTTTTTTCAGTCTCATGGTTAATGTAGGTATGTATGTGTTGGGGATATTATGTATTTATAAACTTCCATGATTGAAATCGGAGTGTTTACTCATTTTAATCCAGCTTAAGCGTCGTCGTAATCATCTTTAAATGCTGTTATTTAACATACCTATTGGATGGGAATTGGATTGACATCGATCCTATCCTTATCACAATCACATCAGTATCAATAGTAATAGTGTATGTTGCATACATGGCAGTGATGATTGTTACATTTTTGGCACTGGTATGCTTTGCAAAAATGTCGTCCACAGATACACAGCCCACAAAACAAAATACAGACAGACTAGATATTATGATGTTTATGCATATTTTTTATTTCTTTCATAAATCTTTTTTGAAATAAATATGTTATTGGCACTACTACATGTAGGCGTCATTCTTTACTCTTTACCAATTAACAATAGATTAATCTGATTCTGTTGGATAGGCAAATTTTATCTCTCGGACAGCACCCTTGATCACCTCCATCAGCGTGTCCTTTTCCCCCGTGAACCACTCCGTCTTCCCATCCCCCTCTTCCCTTGGCGTGTGACAGTCCGGGATTTCCTTCAAATGTTCGTGTATGATCCCCTTTTCGGTGAAGAACTGATAAGGAGTGGCTACACTCAATACAATAGTGTACTCCTCATTGTTGTTCAGCTCCTGTGCCCGGACACGTTTGCTGGGAAGGTCCTTGGAGGAGCCGATTTTGAAAGGGAACTCCACATCCTTCATGTCAATACGGTCCTTGTATTTGGTATGGGTGTGCATGTAAATGTAGCCATCTGTGTCGCTCTCCTTGGGCCCTGAAAAAAAATTGTTATCTTGATAAGTGTTTCAATTTAAAAAAAAATGCGAATGTCAAAGTTCAAATAAAATATCATACCTTCTTTGAATTTTTCTACTGCATTCGGATTAAGCCAAGATGGGGCATAATTGTTATCATAGATCCCCCTTTTCTTCTCCAGGGCAACCGATTCCTCATGCCTTGGAGGAGTTGATTTGGGCGGGTTGAAATCATCGCTCGCAATAACGTCTTCCAGGTATGTATCCAGGTAAGCCCTGAAGTCATCCAGTGGAAGTGATGCAGCATCTGTGCTGAAGGGTCGAATGCCCACGGCTGATTTAGTGATGTTATCAGGGCTGGGGGCCCTTGGTGATGGACAGGAACTGGTATATGTTGTTTGTGGAAGCCTCGGACAAGTCCTGATGGTATGACCTGTTTGGAGGCACTCCCCACACCTGCGTGCTGCTGCCGGAATATTCGGAGCTTTCTTTGGCCCTTGATGAGTGGGAAGCTTATCTGGACAAGTTCTGATATTATGGCCAGGACGTCCACATTCCCCACACTTGTTTCTTGTAACCGGAGGACTACTACTTTGTGGAGGAGGTGATTTAGAGCGATTGGATCCATGGAGCTTAGGACATGTCCGAATGTTATGGCCCGGCTGTAGGCATTCCCCGCATTTATTTCTTGAGGCTGGAGGTGGACTCTCCGGTTTTAGTGGAGCTTGCAGTTTTGTGCAAGTTGTTCGATTGTGC
Source organism: Lepidocyrtus cyaneus (assembly GCA_034696785.1). Taxonomy (NCBI): domain Eukaryota; kingdom Metazoa; phylum Arthropoda; class Collembola; order Entomobryomorpha; family Entomobryidae; genus Lepidocyrtus; species Lepidocyrtus cyaneus. The sequence goes on along the minus strand of JAQIWX010000966.1, from coordinate 8,804 downwards.
CCTGGCTCCCCGCATACACCACAGGTATATGACCTAGTCGTTGGTGAACTTTGTGATGGTTTTAATGACCCGCTTGATGTTTTAAGCTGTGGACAAGTCCTTACGTTGTGTCCAGGAAGTCCACACTGACCACATTTGTTCCTAGCCTCAGGAGGACTTGGCGGGGCTTTGGAGCCACCGGAACCATGAAGTCTTGGACATGTTCGTATGTTATGACCTGGCTGTAGACATTCTCCACATTTGTTTCTCGTTGCCGGCGGAGAACTTGAAGGTGTCTTGGCTTTAGTCTGACTCGGGCCTTGAAGATATGGACAAGTTCTTACGTTGTGGCCCGATTCTCCACATACCCCACAGGAATATGACCTTGTCGTAGTAGGTTGACTGATTGGCACTGAAGGCCTTGAACTACTACTGCTGCTGGCATTAAGCTGGGGACAGGTCTGTCTGTTATGGCCCGATTCTCCACATACCCCACAGGAGTATGACCTCGTTGCAGTTTGACTGGAGGAAGAAGATGAAAACCTCACACTACTTGAGCCACTGGAACTGCTGCTGCTGCTGCTGTACAGTTGGGGACAAGTTCGTCTATTGTGGCCAGGCTGCCCACACACTCCACAGCTATAGGACCTGGTCGAGGGTGGACTTGGAGGAGAATATGTTGAATAGGATGGTGATGAATAGGATGATGATGAATAGGATGGTGATGAATAGGATGAACTACCCCCACCACCTCCACCCCCTGCAAGGGAGCAAGTTCTCCGGTTATGCCCAGGCTGTCCACACACACCGCAAGCCATTGCGATACTGTTTCTTTACCACACCAAGCCATCCCAATTTCAATCATATTTATAGTTCAGCCGGCACTCAGAACAATTGACAATGTGGCTTTTAATAAAAATAAAACAAAAGAGTGAGTTTTAGTAATCACTTTACAAACAATTGTAAGTTTCAGCGTATTTCTACCGGAGTTTCCGGATATGCGGAGTTGATCCCTTTATGCCAAATAAGGCGGGCGAAGATTAGCAAAGATATTCGTGACTTTGTTTGCGGTTTTAACCCGCTATTTTATTCGCACTACCGTTGAGCTTTCGTTGGTGATTGACACTGTTTTGATTTGATTTGAATTGAGTTAATATACATGAAAGCCACACCCGAAAATGGGTGCAGTTTTAATGTCCGACTATTAACATTAATAGTCTGTAATTTAATTTTATTGTAGGTAATTAAATTAATGTTCGTACATTAATTCTAATTACCCAATCTTAAACTGATTACGATATGCTGACAATGGCACATCGTTGCACAATGGTATGACGTATGACTCATCTTATATGTATGTCTTGTCATTTCGCAATAACTGCTAATTTGAGACAGGCAGAGGCGATGAAGTTGGTTTTTGTGGTATCGGTTTACCAACTTCGTTATCCGGTAAGTCGTAAGTAAACAGAATGAGAATGAAAATTCGAGCATTTTGATAAGAGAAAAACTGTTACCGAAACATGCTAACTTTTAATATGTATCTCTCCGCACTACGGAGATAAGTCGCATGATTCATTTGTTGGTCATGTCATATGTTCTACTCATCAACTTCATGACGTTTTATGCTAGATTAAGGTATCAATCGAAGTTAAATCAAATCGAGGCCATGTTTTTATCATTTATGACAGGGTGACACAGGCTCAAGAATAGGAGGAAAACAAACAGAAAAATTGTCAATCTTCTGACAATTTTTTATAGACATAAATGGATTGTGGGATGAGAAAGTGAATTAGTGTTGCTTTGCGTCATTCTTACAATGACTCCGTTCAGAAGGAAAAAAATCTGACTTGGTGAAATGTTAATCCAGAATGTATTTTTTAGCAGGACTTCCTCCTCTCCTAAAGTGATTTGCTTGTTAGCTTGTAGTTGGTTTTTATGTAATTAGGCAATGATTAATGAATCAGTAATATCGCTTTCTGATTGTGAGCTTATACAGCGGATGTATGCGGTTACGAAATGACTCACCTTTGTTGAATTGATGAATGATGAGTTCGCCAAAATGAACCTTCAACCCAAAGATGCAATAAATAAAATGCATACTTTTCCATCATCATCATTATCGCATACTTTTTAAATGACACTGACACTTTATGCAATAATGTAAATATGGAGTAATTAATTTCCTTTCTATTTAACCACCGCTCAATGAACTAAATAAAACGTTCACAAAAATGACTAGGAATATTTAAATGTATTTTAGCTCACTGTGATACTCCACTTTGATTTGGACAAACATCCCGGGCCATACCACAACATCCTTATCATCATCCGTCATGTCGTCCACATCATAATTAACATTTTAACAATCTGTCCTCATTATTTGAGACACTCTTTCACTCTTTCATAACTCTAAATATAGCCAAGTAAGAAAATCTAATCGTAAGTGCATCGGTCACTCATGCCCATGACTCATCGGATGGTTGGTTATGTAAAGTGGGAAATGAAATGGGAAGGAGAAGAGAATGGATGAATTAAATTAATTGGGTCCATAGTCCATATAAACCATTTGTAAGAACAAGATACATTGCAAATTTTACATTTAATTTTTTAATTCCTTAACATTAAAAAATAATAATTAATAATGGGTAAACAAATAATTATTAAAAAAACATTGAGTATTTAGTATTTATCATAATTCGTAATGGTTTTTTTTAATAAACTTTTACGTAAACGTTTTTTTCTTTCACTTGATCGCGTTAAAAAGCAGCCCAATTAACATTACTGAAAAGAAACAGTAGCAGGAAATGCTTCCTCAAAGTACTTCATATAGCCCGCTTTTAACTTGTCCTTGTAATCCGTCACACTTTGATACTTCCCCAACTTGTGATGATCTTTCATATAGCTGTCGCAACGGTTGGAGTAGCGCGTTGCATAAATGTCGATCCCATCCTGCAATTTCCAGCCATTTTTAGCCCACCCGTCCCCAGGTTTGTGCCACGGCCTGTCCACAATATGGTGTGAAGGCTTGTTGACCCAGGAAAGGGAGTTACACAATTCGCTTTTAATTGAGAATTCCCGGAATAAGTAAAACCGATCCGCGTACTTTTTTACTACCTCAGAAATTTGAGTAATGACCTTGTCGTTGGAAGACTTCGTTTCCGGAGTGGGATCCAGCTTTGTGGAGAGTTGTAAGGTAGACCAGAGAATATTAGTGACGCGTATGAGATGGGGCATAGTGACCAAGGGATATTTGTTGAGGAGGCTGTCCCCGTCATTGAATATGTCGAAAAGGTATTTGCTCCTATAATTACAATATTTACTGCAGAATTAGTTTCCATCCATGCAATTAAAAGGGGGAGAATTAAAGATAATTTTAATGTAATTTATGTTACCTTCGACGTGCGTAAGTTATTTCCGCTTGGACTGCTGTCACGTTCCCCCACTTCCGGTTTGCCTCTTCCAACGAGTCCATGATCCCTTTGACTTCCGCGTTGTAGTGGGTTATGTCGTTGGCCAATATGGAGAGTTTCACTTGGCCCTTGACATCCTTAAAGTCGATGCTGCCGGCGATGGACATGAGGAGCGTGAGAACGGGGCCGATTGCAGGAATGGTTCCGGCTGGAGTCTTTAACAGGGTGTTCATCAATTTTGATGTCTTGCCGGCATCATTTTTCAATGCGATGGCTGTTTCCAGGGATGAGACCGTGGGAAATTGGATCATTTGGTCGATTTGGGGACCCAAGTATGTCACTTGAGAATTGCCCATCTTAGCAATCAGGAGTAAAGTGAAATAAGATGGAAATGTTTCAAGAAGTGTTTGGATGAGTTGACGATACTTGAATGGTGATCATTCTGTTGAGTATATCATATCATTATCCTATCAGCTAAATTAAGCATTAAAATGAACGTGACTTGGATGAATGGAAGCCTTACTTGGAAACGAATTATAAGCGATTACGGAGTAAAGAAACTGGATAGACTAGGTATATGATCAGATCAACGTAATGTGTTTTAAACAGAGATCATCAAAGTTCAACTAAAAAAATTATAAGCTTTTACTCTGACATTTCTCTAAACTCTTTTGGGTTTGATTGATAAGAGTAAAATGTGGACAAATATAGGTATGTAAATTTTTTTTTATGTATGGGCAGTCAAAGTATCCATCACATTATTTCCTCTCTAAATGGCGATAGGCGAACTTAAATTAGATATAAATTTATTATTATTTATCCTTCAAATCACTCACCAGTATTAATGTACTTTCACCAAACTAAGATTGCTTATCTTTCAATCACAACTAATTGCGATTTTACTTTACTCACAATATGCATTAAATGTTAAGATGCCTGTCAAAATATGACACATCAGCAAAAATTAACTGTTGGTCACTGCAATTAACGCAAACAATGAAGTATTAAGTTATTGTAACTGTAAGCTGTACCACTTGAAATGTTACCAAGATCGTGGATGGTGGATGATGGATGTCGCTATATCATCCGTATTTAAACAGTCCAATTTTATATCAATGTTATGTATTATGTGAACCGGCAATGCACCGAAATCCGGACCCGGAAAACAGACACCCTCATTCGAATTCAGATTGGCTTTACATAAATTCGATATCAATCAAGTTCAATTGCAGTGAAGAGGTTTGTTTTCAATCAAGGGCAATTCATTTTCCAATTGGATGGATGAGAGTTTGGTTTTAACTTTAATATTTTCCATCATGATGTAACTAACTAATGGTCCATGATGGTAAGAGCTGATAGGATGTAAGAAATGCTCTCATATAACAGCACTTGGGTACACTGACGTTACTAATTAAATTGGGCAAAATTTTCTGTAATATTGAATTGCAATATTATTGGGTATGGTTATATCTGAATCTAAATTGTCAACCGGTTATAATTACTTGAAACTTGAATATTAATTGCATCATGGGGTCCGTTATACGTCACGGATAAGATAAGTAAGTCAATCAATGAGTTACAGGAGTAAAATTGAATTACTTACGTAACTGAATTTAGTGATGTAAGAGCGCTATAAGAGGACTGTTTTTGAACAATCGGACGTAGTATAAATAGCGCGGAAATTACCAAATCCCCAATCATTACTATTACACAAGTTGTAGAACCAAGTTCAATATTTAAAACACCAACAGGAGTAAATCCAATTTATTGCCAAACCGAAAAATCCGCCAAAATGGGAGCCACCCTTAAATTCCAAATTTCGACAGCTTTGGTAGTAGCAAGTCTCGCAATTGTGCTGACCCACGCAAACTTAAGGGGGGAAGATGGCAGGCGACTTCCTCGAATTCAAAGAGGTAACAATGTTTGCCCCTGATTAGCATTTCCAACTTCCACCAATCAACTTTGTTGCAAAATTGATTGATGTAATTATTTTAGAATTGGTGAATCCCGTACCTATCGAGCTGGGTGGGGTGGAGGGGAAGACGTATTTCGTCCAGTTTTTGAACGAGATGGTAAGCCTGAGATGTTCTTTCAATACGTCTTAAAATATTTGAGTTTTCAACGAAAAGAATTACCTTTTAATCCAACCACTACAACAATTATAATTTATAGACCTGGTTTGAGGCTCGGGACTACTGCATGGGTCGCTCTTTGAGACTGGGCACAGTGGAAACGGAAGCCCAACTTGATTTTTTGGTTGAGGCTCTGCGGCCTCATGGACGTCAAAGTAACTGTTTGAGCTACATAATTTTCAATAAGTAGTCATTGGGACTGGTGGGTTTATAATTTTAATTTTGATAATTATAATTATTCCAATTAATTAGTGATGTGGACCGCTGCAAGGGAATCCAGAGGCCCCTCCATGTTCGTTTGGGAGGGCAGGAATGGGCTCCAGCCTAACGCCACTGTGCTACCCGTGTGGGGAGATCAGAAGGATTACCTTCCCTATTACCACTGTGGCGCTTTCTGGGCGAACGGAAATTACTCCCAGTTTTGGACCGACACTTGCGAGGACGCTTGGCAGAGGTTTGCATTGTGCCAGGCTTAAAAAAATTGTAAGCGGGAAAACTACAATATCGAATGTATAAATTGGTTCTGTATAGAGGTTCTATTGTTCCGTTTCAAGAATTTGATAAAATTATAACACGTATTTCAGCGTTCCTTACAAGTTTCGAATAAAGCAAAAATCTTAAAATATCAACTAAAATTATTCTTCGTTTATTATTATCATCATTAAAACCAAAACCATTTTTCGTAAACAGTTGTAAACGGAAACAAACAAAACGATTATGTTTAGGTACATGTACATCCTAATTCATGTCTCATGTCAACAAATCCGCCCGTATCATATTACCATCGTCATCGTCAACAAATTATTGCGAATCTGTTTTTGGCTTCTGCAATTATTTTATTTGTCAACACATATCCGGGAAAGGCTATTGTTCGTAGTCTATAGAGAGTTAAATCTTAAAACAAATAATAATTTATTAATCCATTCAACAAAATGGAAAATCCTTTTCAGCGCAGAGAAATGATTTAGGCATAAATATTGAAATGTGTCATTTTCGACCTTTTTCACATTTTATTCGGGCTGGTAACAAGCTTTTACCCTTTTACATTCAGCCACCGTGCAGTATGCAGTACATATAATTATTTTATTTGTAATTTTCCAAATTGAAATTAAGCTTTCCCTATTATGCAGACAGACAATGAACTTGCTTATATACAAGCAAGGTTGCACAATGCACATTTACACAAGTTTCATTTAATGGCCCCCAATTTATATTTAAATGATGTCCGAAAAAAGTATCATTCTTGTAAACAAAAACAAGTGCCCTTACCTAAAACATTCATCGAATGCAATTTTCTTATCATCACGTCTGTACTGCATAAGGAATCAACCCGAATCGTTTTCTGTTGGTAAATTTTGTTAAAAAAATATGAAGAAAATGTTAAGAAGCTTCAGATTTCCTTTAAATTTATTGTTTTTCAGTTTTTGGCTAATTTGGCAAGCCAACACCTATCAACCTCATCCTTCTTCCCCGGAACTATCCACATTCCTTCTTTCCAACCTGAATTCCTGCTTCCTCAAAGTTCACACAAAGGCCAGTCACCAGTACACCTCCAGAACGTTGGATTACCTCACAAATGCCATCTTCTCACATTCCCCCGTTCTCCCAGCCACATTCGCGATAGTTCCCCCTTGCAGGATTGAACTCCAAGTCACAAAAAAACAGACAGTTGCAAAGCTTGGTTGCAAATCCCAGTCTTTTTATAGCATAACCCGGTTCACGTTCTGCTTCGCCCATCTCTACCTGATCGAGCATGAAGTGGATTTTGAGGGAGTGAAAAGCTCCCTCCTCGCCTCCGACTTAAGCAAAGAGGATCCCCATCAACTCATCTTCTGGGATAATGTTGTGACCACCACCAACAACACATCCAGGAAGATAAGCTGGCCATGGTACTTCTCCCAGCAGTTCCACTACGGAAAATTTACCGGAATCCAGATATTCATCCGGTGGGGCAAAGAGAAACAGAGAGTGCATGATCTGCTTGAGATGGATTGGAAGCCGGTTTACCGTACTCAACTACTTTCGTAATGAGCTCAACCCTCCAACCCGAAGGAACGTGGAGTTAACGTGGAAACTTCTTTACCGGAATCACAATAAGCTCAACATTCCACACATTTGTAACTCCTGTCGGGTTGGAAGGAATGGCCGACATGAGGATGGGAAGTCGAGCTTATTTGTAGAATCATTTGTCCATGTCATCTTGAAAGAAAAATATAATATTTCCAGCACATCGGAAAAAAGGAGGCTGTTGAATAAGCACGGGATGATTACAAGGAGCATGTTCTTCCCTGGCTCCAATGTGGACACATTTTTCCTTCGGAAGGTTAGCCCAAGATATGTTCTTTCTTCGTACGGGATCCGGATGGAAAAGTATCTGATCATTACGGTGATTGATAAGTCTCTCGTTTACAATAAGTGGGATGCGGTCCTCAGACCCTTCCAAGGAGGGATTTGGATCGCCCTCGCGGTTTCCTACTTTGGGATGGCTGTCATCATTTTTGCAAGTCGGATTGGAAGAAGTGGACAATTTCTTATCAAAGGGAAGTCGTTTCTTAAGGATCACATCATGTTTCTGCAAGCCAATCAAGGTAAATTTTGGAAAGGGTTGAGTAACAGCCTGCTCGACATATTCGGGGCATTGGTGGACCAACATCATGGAAGGAATGTTCTCTGGAATTTGGAGTCCTGTCGCCAAGCTCGAGCCGTAAAACTCATTCTGGGATGGACCTGGCTATGCATCATCCTCAATTCAGCGTATAAAGGGAAGCTCTTCTCAAACCTGAGCAGTACGGCGGAGCCATGGACTCCAAAGGACCTTCGAAGTCTTGCTGAATCAGGGTATGCGATATTGACCTCAGCCTCCACCGTGTACACAATGCGTATCAATCCGACTCCAGTCTCCTCACTGAAGGAAAACCTTGGAAGATTTATGGATCTACAGAAAGCAGAGGGTGGGGGTGGTGGCAACGCTGATGATAACCATCTGAGAAAAGTGGATAACCAGCTTCGGTATTGTTCGGCAAGGCCATTTAATCTGCTCACAAGTCTCCTGGCAACTTCATCCTGCACCTCATATGATGGAAGTGAAACCTTCAACTTCACCAGGGAATTCGTCATCCTTGACTCCGAGCAGGAAGCCCAAATATACTGGTCAATGCTAAAGGCATTCAGGAAGGATAAGTGGATAAGCCCGATAAGTCCGATCGATGAGTTCACCGTCTGGCATCCTTGGCTCATTCAGCGGACCTACTTTGCCAGGTTGTTCCTTCCAGTGATTTCCTCC
>JAQIWX010000965.1:0-12386 GCA_034696785.1 Lepidocyrtus cyaneus | reverse complement strand
ACCTGTCTGTGATATAAGTCGGGAACTCGAAGGTCCGCATTTTTGCATGGATTTATCTTCAATAGGTCTACTGGGTGAAGCTTCAGATATGTTTTTAACAACTGCTGGTTTACTTGGCTTTGGCGCTGCTTTCTCCTTCCCCACATCGCTTTCAATTGATTCTTCTTCATGGTTCTCTCCTTTGGTTAATTCAGCCTTAATAATTTCCTTTGATAAGCCAGCAAACGCACCTCTCATCCTAGCTCTTGTTTGATAACCACCCTGAAGATGACTGTCGATAACAATGTCTCTATCCTTATCCTTACTAACGTTGCTTTGAGCTGGCTTCCTCGTCCTACTCCGATTATTGGAAGGAACTTTCTTAGCAGTTGACGTCTTCTTACGGCTACCCATTTCCGGTTTTAAGTCGCTCTTCGATGTGCTTTCTATACATGTAGCAAATCGTAATCTACTATCCCGCGCCTTCTCCTTCCCAGTTCCCACCTCGACATTGAGTTTAGCCTTCATCCGAAGCATTTCCTTCTCCAACTCCAGCACATTCAAAATAACTTGGAAGCATAGAGTACACAGCACCGCCCCAGGTTCCAGCAGCCGGCTCTTCGGAACATCCGGAAAATGGGCGTGGATTTTAACAGACAGTCCTCCGTTCTCAATCACATTCTCGTACGCATTATGAATGGACCACAGAATTATATCTGAATCTTGCCCTTCTTTATTGGTCTTTCCCAAAGTCTGTCGGAAATCGGCCGGCGACATGCTACCTTCTCTGTCCACCAAAGTCGATCCACTACTTCCACAAACGCAGCAGCCGCACGGCACTTCTCGAACATTCGAATTTCCTTCCCTTCTTCTCCCCATTATCTTTTGCCGGCAACTTTGATCCTCCTGTAATTGAATAGCAGCAAACTATGCAGCAGTTAGTTTAATCTTAATCCAATTTTAAAAATATGCTCAAAATATACCTCCTTAGCTCTATTCTTCATATCATCTCCCAACCAAAAACCCCGATCTATTCGATCGATCTACAATTCTACAGCCCTCCAAGTTTAATGCATTTACCAACCAAACTCCAAACCATTTACACTTACCACATCTATCCTCCTCCAAACACAATCCAATCTAAATCACCATTATCTCATTTCGTTAAATTCAACTAACCGGTTGGTTAACCAACTTCAAGCTCTTTTCCTCTTTCAATGATCATCTGCTTTTTCCTTATTTCACGCCTTCCTCCCCTAACCCAACCAACTCAATGCAAAATGCTGCACACAGCTAATTCCATTCCCGTAACGCAGGTTGATGTTGAGTTGGATTGAATTGAGCCTTGAGCTCGGCTCATGCAGGCATATATGGGCCAATGCAAAGGTTTTATGCGTTGTTGTTGGGAATGTTGATGGGCAAGGCAAGAAAACGAGACGAGGAAAAGACGGAAGGAAAACCCCAAAAACAAAATCTGCTACACACTACACAGTAAGTTTCAATTCGATGAGCCAACCAAGTTGAAACTTGACGAGAAAGTGTTTTCCATTCAGCGAACCGCATGCTTTTTTATATACAAAACAGCAGGGACGGTAAAAACTTCGGAAAGCACTTTTGAGCCCAGCTGATAAGTTTGACTGGCCTGGTTTGTTGGAACAGTAATCTTGGAAGTCTGGAATAATAAATTAGAATGACTGATTGATATAATTAACTGGAGAGAAAAAGATTTTAGGTTGCATTGACTGGTGTAAATTGGGGAGAAGGCAAGGGGAAGGGTCAAAGTTTAAATTGGAAAGGAATGAGAGCTTTGGTTTTTGGAACAGGAAACAGTCAAGTGATTGGAAACAGTTTGGAGGACTGAAGGTTTTGAAACTTAATATAGAGTTAAATTTAATTGTACAACGCGAAGGGTTATTAGTAAATTGCGGTTGAATTGTTGAGAGAGAAGAAGGATGGGGAAGGTTCGAGGGAAGAAGGAGGGGAGGAAGTCCTTCCGGGGGGCAGACAACAACAAGGACAACACACTTGGGAAGATCAGTGCTGACATTGGTGCAATAAGTTTGGGGCCACCGAGAACAAAAATCTTGAAAAATAAGACAGGAGGGTCCGCAGGTCAATCTGCTGGTTCCAGTTCAAGCTTCTCCGCTGCTAACTTTGCTAGTCGTATCAACAACAACAATCCCCAGAGTAAGCAGAAGAAGAAGGTCACCTTTTGTCAGAATCTCATTGAGGAGGAGCTGAAGCAGACCAGTCCGGAGGGGGAGGACGCTAAGAATTATTTTAAAGTTGTACATCCTTCAGTGTTGGGCAAGAGGCGGAGGGAGAGAACGACGGAGCATATTTCTTCCAGGATATCGGCCGCAATTCCGGGGAATGATGTGTTGATGTCCACCTCCACCTATAAGTTGAGGAAGATTATCAAGAAGAATGTGAAGAGCAAGAAGATTCGATTGAAGGCGATGAAGGGGTCGTTTAAGAAAAGTAAGTTGATGAGCTATATATAAGAACCAGAAGTAAGTCAAGGTTTGGCAATTTTAGTTAATATATAAGTTAACTAATTATTATTTATTTTCTATTGTAATAATTTCAGAAGTGGAACTGATCAAGGCAAACAAAGAGGAATTGCTGAAAGCAAAGCAGAGGCAACAGACTGTCATTGTTGGTGATTTGAATCCCATTCTCGAGTCATTACCCTCAGTGGAGCCCATGGAAGATGATAGGCTTCAGACTGAACTGAAGTTGAAAGAGGAGGAACTGAAGAATTTACCAAAAAAGACTCAAAAGTTTAGTGTGAAAAAGACTCAGAAAGCAATGTAAGTGAATTATGGGGATTTAATATTTGATGGACTTCAGTTATAATTATTTGCTTTTTGCTGACATACGAGTAGAGTAAGTATGTAAACGTGGAATTTTATTTTATTTATTCTCTATTGCAGACTGGACAGCTTAAAATTTTTCGAAGCTGCTGGCGTTGGAAAGACTGCTCCTGGCTTATCTGCAAACTAACTAATTAATTAAACCCAAACGACAAATTTTTTTACTGTCTGAAGCAATGCATTTTGATTTTTCAATTACACCCTGGTATGGTTTTTAGCGTACCTTTTTTCTCCCCTTTTTACGATATTCCGTTTCCGTGATTTAGCTAAGACATGATAGTGAATATATGATAATCCCATTTCGATGTATTTCGAAACAAAGTGAAAAATGAGATGTTAAACAGTTAAATCTTGAAATATAGTAAATAAAGATTCCTTTTGTTCGTCTTATGAAGGAATAATTTTAAAGGCATTCATTCTTGTAGAGTAAAACAACAATTTTTATTAACCTGTAAATACGTTCAATACAATTACATACTTATTGTAACTATTGTTAAGTACCTTACGAATACACTAGTAAAAAGTCAACAGACCCGTCAATTTTATTTGATTAAGTAAAATGAATAAAAGCTCGCAACTTCAAATACACAATTTAAAAATGTTGTTAATATTTTACTGATTAGTTAATTAGTTTTTTAATGCTACGTATGTGTCCGATCTTGACTTGGACCAGGGGTTGGTTCCAAACTGTTATCATCTGCCATCATATATCCATCTTCCTCCGAATGACTTCTGTCAACAGGTTCAGTCTTGACAGTAGCCAACAACGGTTGGCTTTCACTATCCCCACTTCCCTTTGATCCCCATTTGCTATGAATTTCCCTCCTCCTTTCGATATCCTTCTCAATATACTTGTCATAATCTAGATTTTTAACTGTTGTAAATTGTCGTATCAGATTTACTGGGGGAATTTGAAAATCCCTGTGATCGAATTCGTCATCATTGTCCCTTATAAAGTCTTCCCGTTTTTGGTCTTCGTTCACAACCGGGACATGTTTGGCCTTCAGAACCTTGAAGGATTTTGCAACAAGTTCGTAGCCCTCGTCTCCTTTACTAGCGTAGTTGTTTCCGAAGAGGGGGTCGAAGGGGATTTCCGGTTCAGGTACAATATTGTTGAGATTAGTTTCTGGAATAGTTGTTGGTAGGTCTGACGAAGAATGTGGGGTTGGACTAGGGGAGGACTGTTCAGATTTCTTCTTGAAAAACAGAGAAGTTCCTATTGTATCCTGCCACTGACCAGCGAGGTACTTCCCTCCAAGGAGGAGGACCGGAAGCTGAGAGTCCATATTGAATATTTTCATTTCTATGTGGGATAGTGAAGCCCCTCCGGAAGCCTCTTCAGTCACTTCATCGTCCCCACCGGGTGGAGATAAGGATGCAAAGAGTCCCTCAGCATGTGGAATATCTTCTAAATCAACGTAGACGAATGTATCCTCCCATTCATCCTCGTCATCAAGATCACTTCCCTCATCGACCAAGTCCGTACTAGCTTCTGTTGTTGGTGCTTCAACTCTGCTACCCCCAGGCACATTCTTCTCATTGTACTTGAAGTCGAAAAAGGGATACCAATCCTCCAACTTGATTTTAGAGAAGCCTTGACATATCTCCAGTGATTCTTTTACTCCAGGGTGGTCCAAATCAAAGTCCTCCGTGGACTTGTCGCCACTAGACTTCTTCTTCGGAATGAATCGAACTTTTGTTGCGGGTCGTCTTGTGTTTAACACATCGGAAGGCAAGTCCTCATTCAAGAGTTGCTCCGCCCTCTCACTGGTTCTTCCTTTCTTTCGTTTAGAGTGGGCCGCTGCAGCCCCCCCTGAGGTTGTTTGGCGGCTGGGTCCGGGTCCTGGAAGAGAAGCGGAAGAGGTCCCCGCTCCTGATGATCCCGGAACTCCTCCACTAATATCACCGGGAATAATATACTGTGTCGGTGGAGGTCCCAAAACCCTCTTCGGTCGTTTCAGCTTCGGTAACCCCTGACCTACTTCAACTTGCTTCCGTCGCAAGGGCATCTTTTCGCTTTCCAATCAACGACGTTCAAGAGACTTCTCTCCAACTTTCTAAGTCTTCACGCTCCTCTCCAACTATCAAAATTAAAACAAAGACCAATTAAATTAACTTTTTTATTTTGCATACAGCACAGTTTCATGAAAATCCTGATAATCATGAAGCGTTAGAAGCAGCGTCGCTTATTCGCTTTCCATACCTTCAGTTTCGGATCGGATGTATCTGTGTCCAATCGCGGATTCTATTCTTGGTGCTTGCAAAATATTTTTTGTTAACGTTCCGCCACATTTAGGACGGTTAGAACTGTGTACAACTTTTAAACGTCGTCTCCCCAATTACATAGTAGGTCTTTACAGTATTTTAGCTTGAAGTTAGTTTTAATTGCGTTGCATTCAACAATTAAATTTTAAGTTGATTGCATCATACCGAAAAACCCATTCAAGTTGTGTGGTGGTTTTTTGGTTTCAGTAAAATTGTGCATTGAAAAATAAATGCGTTTTTTTCTCTGAACAGCTTTGGCTGTTCTCCACGATTCCCGCGGCTTGAGACGGTTTAGTTGGGGCACAGTGATACGATTTGTTACGAGTAAATCAGGTTTAGACAAATGCATTTAGAAATTACAAGCTTTTTTCTTTGTTGCTTTTTGCGTTACTCTGTTCTACTCTGCATGCAGATTTTGTCAGCTTTCTTCCAGGAACAAGATTAGTTTTCGCTTTCTATCTTAAACTATCGAGCAACTATCATTTTACTCGGCAGTATGTAAATTTTGTTTAAGAAGATTATGAATATTATACATATGGCGCAGCGTCAGCTGAGGGAATATTAAGTTCTGATGAGATATGCAAGTATTTTTGCAATTCTTTTCAAAAACTGAAATTGAAGTCTTGCCGTAAAATATCCATAATATCTTCGCGATTGACATGCTTCTGGGTGGTCAGTTGTTTTTTAAAAACTGCTTGCTTAAATTTAAAATGCACAGATTCACAAAGAATTCATTAATCATTATTAATTTGAAACCGACACATTGAACTTATTTGAACTTGTAGTATAATGTAATTTATTTATTTTTCAAATGTCAAACATGAAAATCCTAATTTTTAATTAACTTATTATTTATTGATTGATGTATAAACGTCTTTATACGGGTGTTGTGTGGGAGTTCTTATATTTTAACAAGATTATTATTTTAATTAATTAACCTAAGCTATGGTCATGGTTGGTTGGTCATACCTGAAAAATCGTACATACCTGTCGCAAAATATGAAAAGGGTTTAGCTTTAATACTTTGTCTTTTTATCAGTTAATTCGTTCGTATTGTTAGAATAATAACATAAAACATAATGTAAATACCTAAGTAGACAAGTATATCATACACACACCATAATATGTATCTCATGTTTATCTATAATTTAATGAATAAATCATTACAACTTACAGCTTCCTAACTTCTAGCCAACTAAACAATAATCATAAAAATCCTAACAAAAACACAAATTACCTGAAATATAATGAGCTGAAAAGGCACTCAAACTGACTCCATTATTATTTACTATAAAAGTAACTCTTTATAACTATTATCAACATTTACATAACTGTCTTTACAAAAGTTATATGACTCCTTTCTGACTGGCAAATTTTTATTTAGATTTTGTTGAATATATATTTTGTCTGAAATTCGCAATTTTTTCTCATCATCAGCCATCCTGGTTAAATGAAGTCATCCAATCCCGCTGATCCCCTCCTGCACTTGAGGAATAAGAGGGTAGGGCAGCAATAGCAGCAGCTGCCGCAATTCCCATCTGAGGATGATGATGATGGTGATAATTGGAAGGGTAATTGTGGTATGAATGATGAGCTGTTGGAGGAACAACGACCCCCGTGGGACCACCATGATGATGGGAGTACGAACCTTGTACAGCCCTATAAAGATTGTAAAATGTGCTCACAGCAGCGGCCGAGTTGGCAGCTGCCTGCTCCGGATTATTCGCAGCAGAAGAGAAATTCGAACTACTCATGCCCACGGAGGAGGGACCCCCTCCAAACATTGAGATGGAAGGGTTTTGCCCATTCTGAGTTGGGGTGGAAGTTGGAGGAAAGACGGAATTCTGAACGACGACGTTGGGTGGGGCAAAGTGATGCAGGAGCTGGTTTGGGGATGCGGAATTGGATTTCGTCCCCTTTGAATGATGATGGTGATTCGCCAAATTGATGATTGTTGAACATGGACTGGCATTCCTTTGTTGAGGCATGGGTCTGGAAGTGACTTCTGTTAAGGCTCCAGGAAAATTAAGATGACTTGTGCTGCTACTCCTACCACCGCCGCCACCGAGGGAAAGGCTCCGTTCATTCCTCCTGAATTTTGCACGTCGGTTTTGGAACCACACCTGCAACACAAAGTCAACAATGACAAATTAATATTAGGCTACAAAAATAAATGTTCATTCTCATCCTCCTTCCAGACAAGCCGTAAATTAAGATAAGCGTTAATGAGGGCAAGGGTGATCAGATATCAGTTAATTTGAAAATAATTTAATTAGCAAAAGTTTGGCTCTCCTCCAATCCAAGCAAAGCACAGATTATTTACAAGATAAAAGATCTTAACTACGAAAAAACATCCCATTCCACAATCTATCATTTGCTCCCTTATGCATACTTTTGTATATTTGTTTTTAAATGTCAGGGAAAGAAAAAAAAACATTTTTCGAGAGACCGACACACGTTTACTCCTTTTGAAATCCTCCTGAAGTATGGAGGAAAGTAACATGTGTTCCATCAGAGTGAATAAAAATCCTCCTTGGCAGTCTCAATTATTTAATTACACATTTCATATACTTTGTTCACGCCTTTTGCCAAAGCTAACACCTTTTCTTTCCTCCTGACTTCCAAAATGCATGGCTTGTTCCGTTCCTCCTCTTCCCTTTTGTTTATTTTCAGGTAAGTAAAAGTTTAAGCTTGTTCATTCCATGCTTTTGCCTGCCTACAATTTACCATTCCAAAATTTATTTGGCATTCACAGCAATTAATACACAACACTTTGTTTGGTTCACTCAATTACGAGAAGTGACAAATCTTGGATGTGAATCTGAACGTGTAATTCAGTTTATATTCGATTTCATCCTAAAGGACATGACATGGCATGATGACACCGGTACAGCTGTACATTTTTGAAGTTAAGAACACTGTGACAATGGCATAACAGCCCACCAGTGAAGTGTTACACGGAGGAACACATGTAAAGTGGGATGAAATTGGTTGGAGGTTTTGATGGAGGAAAAGTGATACGATACCTAAGGAAAATAGCACGACACGAAGTGACGGGGTTGGTTGGCTATGGCTACTTGAAGCCGGTGAAGAAGAAGATAAGACAAACTCATTTCATTTCAGTTTTTGAAAGAGGGAAAGGAAAAGCAGAGGAAAGGCCGAAGAGGAGCAGCAAATGCTAAACCCAAACTAAACTAACAAATGCACATGTGCTTAGCTGAAGAAGTAAGAGGAATTCACGGGCTGTCAACTGTCTCTTCATAGGAACCTCATCATGATCATGCCAAGGAAGGTTGACGAGGAAATGATATTCTCGAAAAATATGTTTTTTTTTCTCTCTGAAGATGATATGAAAGAAAAATAAAAGCAAAGTGGAGACCTAACCTGATGTCATGTCAAACAACCAACCGCAGAGATGTGTTAGTAAAAATGCTCGTAGCGTCAGATAAAAAAAAGAGAAAGAAAATGAACATGGAAAGGTTTGAAAAAAAACTCAGTTTTCCGGAAGGATTAATTTGAAGCAATTTTCCCTTCTTTCTGGATGTAAGTACGCCTGCCTTATTGTCACATTCAGTTGCGTGTGAAGGCTGCAGCGCTTGAATGAAGAGACATGTTTGTTTGTTCATGATGATAAGAAAGGCGGAACAAATGGGAAAAAACGGCTGGATATGGATGAAATGCAAATGCTTATCTTACAGTACTTATCATATACCCTTAAATAACCCATGCATTAATTTTAATTTTGTATGTTATCCTAACCTGCACGCGAACTTCAGTCAAATTGACTTTTCTAGCGAGCTCCTCCCTCGCAAAAGCGTCTGGATAGTGGGTCCTCTCAAAGACCCTCTCCAGAGCTGCCAACTGGGCTGGAGTGAACTGTGTCCTGTTTCGTCTACCCCTGCTGTTCCCCATCCGGGAGTCAGAACTGGATGAGATTAGATTTGTGCCGATGAGACCCGAGGGATCCCCACCATTGGCCACGGAGGAGGAATTTGTACCGCCGAAAATTGAGTTATCCTTACTATCATTGTCATTAAGGTCCAGCTTTGTCTCGTCAATGTCATCTACATTTATGAATTTATTACCCATTCCTGATTTATAATTTTTGAAAACAATTTTATGTGATATGGATCTTTTAAACTTCGTTTGCAATAATTTAAAAATAAATGTTTACCTCCGTCCCCGGGGGAAGCGCTATGATTAAGGCAGTTGTTACTCATTTTATCACAGTCCTGCTGCAGCTCATCATCATCCCCACTATCATTCTTATCACCCGCCCCCAAGTGGTGGCAACACCCCAGAACATTATTGTTATCACCCGTCAAGCTATTATTATTTTGGTGGCAACTTTCCTCCCCACTACCCCCACCCACACCGCCACCTCCGAGCTGCTCCCTCACACCCCCATTATTATTGCTAGTTTGAACACTATTTGTCGTATTGCCCCCACCTCCTCCGCCAAAGTCCAGGATGGAGTTCACACTAAATCTGGAATAGCCCATGGGAAGCTTATCCCCTGTCACTCCACAACTCTGATGGTTTGAGCCCCCATGCAAGTATCCCGCATGATACAGATCACAGTCCATTTTCTTGGACGAAGCAGAAAAAATCCAATTAACTAATTTTCAGCCAAATTATTCCACTAATTTAATAATAAATTTGCTTTCAAAATTCTTTCAATTGACTTGATGTAAACAACTCATCTCACACTTTTTCCTTCCTATGCCATAAGCTATTTTTTTATCTTGAGAACTTAACAACCCGAGCACGACTTCAGAACTGTTTCATGGCCTGAGAAAGCATCGCCATTAATATATATGCAAGCCAGGACTGAGGGTGACAACGAAAACCACAACTGCACTTGATTCTTGATCGTGTCTCTTTTCTCGCTGTTGGTAAGCCGAAACCACTACAGAAAGTCAACATTGCATTCTCAGTCTCAGATAGGTTGACACATACTCCACCCGAACCTTTCCAAAATGAAGTGAGACACCTTCCTATTCTCAAGCAAACTCTTCAAGATGACATATACATATGAAGCTAAGCATGCATGTTCGGAATTCATGTAAAAAGGATATCGGAGCAAAGTGAACCTTCTCTTCCTTCTCTCTTTTTTCCATCCACCACAGAGACACACACAAACATACTAATTACTTGTTTCAGTTTTCCTTCTTGTTACAATGTCTTCGGTAAAACATGTAACTGAATAGTTTTTTGATTTACCCTTCTTGTTTCTTTCTTTCTTGAGGAATATGCCTCGCAAAAAAGGTGCATGTATTTTATGTCTCATTCTTCAAATACATAGCCAATTTTGAGGACATGCAAATATCCATAAGTTTCCCGCTAAAACGCAGGAGGTTTTAATAAACTTTAATCAGTTTTCACAAAAGGCCTTGGTAAAATTATTGATCAAATGAGATTATCTCCTCCATCGTCTCCTTCCAGAATCCTATCAGTGGAACCGGTTAAACCAAATCTAGAATTGGCTGTAAGGAGACAATGCCACAATGTCTGGCCCAATCTAGACTATTTTCACCTGACCTACATTACCTATAACACTTCATTAAATATTCACATTTTTTCCTTGAGAAAGATTCTTCTCCCAAAGTTATTTAAATTTTCCTCGCTTCAACTGAAGTCATTTCCTTCCTGACATGACTCCCAAATTGAAATTGTATTGACAAAAAAAGAGTTTCGTTACTCACACGATCATTTCATGATTGGAGCTGGTTGGTAGCTAAAAACATTTTCCAATCAGTTGACCTCGTTCATGGCCATAAACTGCTATCAATTAAGATATATAACGTTTAAAAAATGCAGCTCTAATCATCTCAAATTTGAATGAATATCAACATGAACCAATACTATTTGCATACGATCTGCCTATCACCTTTAGAATATGGGACACTTCTTAGAATTTCATAAAAGTGTGAACATATCGTACTTGTGGCAAAATGTAACCCACTACGGACATGTTTTACATTTAGCATCCTCACATTACGCATTGATAAATCAACCCAGAACATCCCCGTTGAAGTCTTCCAGTACTCCCTTTTCCATGTCGAAGAAATCAATAAAACAATTTTTGTTTCATCTCATTTCATTCATCCTATCCCAATGAATCTGGTTCAGTCCAAGAGGCTGAGAAAAATACTGGAGTAAAAAATACAACTAGAGAAATGAACTGATGTGAAGAAGAAGCTCGTAAATTCTTCCTCTAACATGGACCATATTAGAAGTGGAGGACACGAGTCCAGCCCAATTCTAATCAGGCGAACCCACATAAACTCAATCAAGCATGGAGCACGGAGAGCTCTCTCTCTTCCTCTCTTGTTGAAAACGGATCGATTACAAAAGTCCACATGGAGCATGATATGCATGTCTGCCTTTTTTCATTCATCCAGCAAGAGAAAAAAAAAGATTTTTTGTATTTTTATGCGAAGAAGCCTTAAAGGATGAGCAAGCATCTTGGTTTGGCCTGCTTGGTAGACGTCTACTGGCCTAATTACCTCAACGAGAGTTTATCTTCATTTTATTTAGCCAAATTATAAGGGTTGCTTCCCCATGGCCGTAGCCAGTAAGATAGGTAGGTATATCTAAGAGTACGTGTGAAGGAGACAACTGACTTTTTAACCTTCATACTTAAAATAATTAAGTTGGATGAACGAAAATACAAAGTTCCAGTTTTGGCTAGAGCACATTAAATCTCGGAAAATATACGCTTAGTTGTAGCTTAATAGCCCGGCGACATTTACGAGCTACTTAACTCATTAGAAAAGCTTTTCTGAGTGATTTGCAAAAACCCATGACCATCCTTAAAACTTTTAGGGCTTAAGTAAAAATTACATTACTTCCCTGGATAAACGTTGACAATTTTGAAGGAGGAGTTCCTCTAGAGTTGTCCTAAGTAAAATATTGAGATTTTTAGGAAACAAAGTTTTGAGTCGGTTTCCGGAAATGCTCGTTATGCCAAATTTTCTTTCCCATCATTCATGAGCAGGATGTCAAGTCAAGTTTTTTTTTGTCTTTTTTGTTCATTTTTTGTAAGAACGTTCTCATTTACTCCAGCAATAGCTTTTTTCCATGTGTGTGTGGTGGCACATGATTTTGATCTTCTGATCTGAATAAGAATTTTTCTACTTTGAAAAGATATGCATATAATATCCTTCTGCTCTCCGTTCATTCATGAAAAACGAGGAGGCACGTTTTTAGCTTTAGCTTCTAGAGATTTCTCACGTTGCCCCAGATGTGTTACTATTTTCTGGG
>JAQIWX010000964.1:0-12392 GCA_034696785.1 Lepidocyrtus cyaneus | reverse complement strand
GAGTGCTATTGAGCAGGAGCAGGCTCCGATTAGCTAAAAAAAAATGAGGTGATTGGTTGAAAGATTTTTTTGTTTGGAATGACTGCATTATTAAAGTTGGATAACAAGAGGTTTATATCATGAGAGTGGATGAAATGGAAGTGAAAAAGAAAATCCTTGTTTGTTGTCCTTTCCCTGTCTCATATCCATATCATTAGGTTGCACTGCTCCCACTCTCCGACTTTCCATCTATTTTCTTCTTGTTCATCTATTGAAAAATCGTGATGGGTAGGAAGAAAAGGGAAGGAAACTGCTTGCTTTAAAAACTTTTTAAGAGGTTGGGAGATGAGCTGTCAAGAGAAACACTTTCCCTTAAATTGGCTTGAGGAAGAGGCTTGGCTTGACAGATATTGTCGGCGGGCGGAGTGGCAGCGGGAGAAAAGATGCTTCTTTTAGGATGAGGGAAACTTCTTCACATGCAATAAGAAACTTTTTCCGGGACGAGTTCTTGGAAGAAAACCGCGAAAAAAAATTTGGGTGAAAGCCGGAGAGCTAAAACACATTGGAAGGTTGTTAACTCTTCGTGGAATATTTTTTTAAGGGAAAATGCTTTCCCGGTGGCGACGAAAATGATGCTAGAAACAGTAGCATTTCATAGAATAATAAAATAGTATGGCTTAGAACGTAGAAATTGTACCTATATACATGACGTGAGTGGGTAGCTTTCCCCGGTTCCTCCAATTAAAACCGGATAGTTCAGTAAAGTAATCAGTGTTACATATTTCAACCCCAAGTTGGGAACTGTACATTTTCCGATCAAAATTGGACAAGGTGGATGATGGAGATGAGATCAATCAGCTTCAACACTGTTTGGGCATGTTCATGCAATGCAGAAGTGTGTTGCATGCATGCATGCAGAGGGAGTGAGTGACAATGACAACATGGCAATGCTGGTCGACTACTTAGCCACTTTCCACCTTTTCATCTTGTTCAAGTGCTGTTAGCCTGGCATCACAGATTTCTTTGTGAAAGTTTCGTGAAAGGAAAGTGATACGATGGTAGTAGAGCTTCTAATTTTATAGTTAGCTGTTCGGGAACTGTAAATAGGAAACAAATATTTGCATGGGAGCTTATAGCCCTCCTAGAAAATCCCTAGTAGTTTCCCTTTCACCACGTCCGACCCTTTTGTTAAGTTTGATTTTGGTTTTTTTTGGGAAGGTTTCAAAACTGGATTTCAGTTATTGGATAATGAGCTGTATGTAGTTTGGTTGGAATTGGGATAGTTCATGGGATGGTTTTCACTAGCTAGCTAGCTCAGATGTAGAGAAAGGTGTGTAGAGAAAGAAAGTAGATGATTTTCTCCTCCTCAAAACTTTGGACCAGCAAGGCGTAGTAGTCCCTTCATACACAAAGTAACTATGTGCCTTAATTACCGAGAAACTCATCAACATGGTCGTCCCTCCAAGATCCCTCTGGGATTTAAGGGAACAACGGGGGAAATGAGGAGAAAGTCTCCGCTCATGAAAATGGTATATAAAATCCTCCCATTCCGTATAAATATTTAGCAGTGCATTATACATAACAGCCTATCTAGCAAGCTTGTTTATATCAGAGCCAAACTAGTTTTGTATCATCATCATCATCATCATCCTAGTCAGAGCGTATAAGAAATAAGGGGGAGCGTGACAAAAATTGCAATTCCCTTTTTATCTCATTATTACCTACACAACACACAGTCCGCAGTACGTAGATACCAAGCATGTGGAAATTGGGGGGAAAGTTGCACTATATAAAACTGGGTGGGTAGTAATATGACCATAAAAAAAGTACTTTCCTCATTTTGTTGGTTCCACCTTTCTTTCTCCCCGACACGGAACAGTCACTTTCCCACGGTCACTGACTTCCTAAAGAAGAAAAAATACGTATAAGCCATGTACTAAGTAATGTAAGATGGGATCTTATAAGAATGTGCCAAAGGTAATCATAATATCCTCGTCCTCTGTTCAGTATGACATGGGAGGGAGGAGCATAGGACTAACAAAAAAAAACACTTCCCTGATTACTATAAAAAAAACTTGTTGGGAGGATGGCATGACGGTGAAAGTTGAAATGAGCTTTGGGATGGCAGAGGTATCCCTTATCATCAGAAACAGCGAACCAAATAGTGTATGGTAACACTCCCTTGATTTATCAGTTTATTGATTGGAGTGGGAAAGTGACTTGAACCGGAAGGAAATAGATGACTAGATTTATTTATTTTGAGAATTTATTGCGAATCGATTTTTTTTGCAATAGTTTGCATAGGAGAAATGAAAGTGCATTTACTTTCATGTATTTACATCCTTCCTTCTTTTTTTTTTTGCTCACAGTTTATCATTCCATATCACTAATTTCATTTAATGGCGGTGGCGGCGGTGGAGGTCTCGGAACTTGGTGAAAACAAGGCGCTATCTCCCTGTCAGAACGGTGAATGTAGGAAGTTGGTTGGAAGGTAATCATGCCTGATTTCTACCTCACCCTTCCTGCTCTGCCCATTCCCACCATTTCTCGCTTTCTCTGAAGGAGGATAGTGGGAGAAAGTACTAAAGCAGTGTTGTTATGACTATGACTATGATGTTTCTGCTCTGTCTTGAAGCATTAGTGTGAGAGGAGAGCACGTACACAGAGCTTGGTTGAGTTGAAAGCAGAGGCAATATTTTTTTTCCTCTGCCAGGTTGGCAGTGAAAACAGACAGGATCCTATCTTATGGAGTCCGCCTCAGCTCATCTTTTACTTTCCCTTCATGTCGAGAGTGCAAATGAGAAAGGACTTGGTATTGGTATGTGGTGGTAATGGTGGGAGTGATGGTAGAGCTCATCATATCTGTCTGACTGAGAATCCTACCGGACAATCCACCACCATCAGACCAGAGCTGACTTCAAAAGACTGACAAAATTTTAGCCAGAAATTCCTTTCCCTTTCGCCAAGTAAAAAACCTATGCCTATGCCAACGTACTATGTATTTATATTGAATGACTTTCTCCATTTTTTGTCAAATTCATTCTTGCAAAAAAAAATATCATCATCATCAATATAAAAATAAAATATATCAATATCACGATGTTTGCATTTAAGCAGGAAAAGGGAAAAAAATATTTGAGCTATCTTAAAAATAGTGCTGCTGATGATGATGATGGTGCGGTGAAGGTGAAAGTTTTTTTTCTTCTTCTTGTTCCCCTTTCATGTCTGTGATGCATTTTTAGGTTGCATTCCTCACATAGCTTGGTTGGTTGGCTTCAAAGAAAATGGAAAAGAACAGAGTTGGGGATGGAGAGGAATTTTCTTTTCACAAAAATGCCTTTGGACACATTTGTCCGTACTACGGATGTCTCAAGATGGGGAGAATGCTTTTTTTACTACCTCTCATCCTTCAGCTTTCCCTGACAAAGAGGGAAGAAGAGAAAATGAAAACTTTTTTTTTCGTTCATCTTTCTTCCTCTCTTTCTCTCTCTTGGCTTTCAAGTTACCTGCTCGCTCGTTCCGACAGAAAAAGGAAAATATTGCTTTTTAAAAAGAAATATATTAGCTTGCTAAAGGGAAAAGAATGAGTGAGCTGTTTTAGCTCTCTCGTGAATTGTGCTAGGTTGGTAGGTATCTCTTCCCTCCTTTCTTCTTCTTCTTCAAAATATTCTTTACAAAAAAGGATACTCTTTTTTTATACCGAAGAAAATTAAGCAGTTTGGAAGGGAATGTAGGAGAAAAGGAGAGCATGAATTCCATCCAATCGTAATAGCTTGGTAGAGTGGATGCACCAGGCACGTGAGAGAAAGGAAGGTGAGCTATAATAAAACTCTGCTGCCATTTTTATTTTCTCTCCGAGAAAATGGGGAAAGCAGTTTGGACCAACAGCTACGATTCCCAATATTGGATCAGTATGGCGGCACATACTTGCTACCAGGACGTGATCTCTCTCTCTCTCTCAAGCGCTTTCCCTCTCCATCTCTCTTCCCATTTCTTCTTCCCTCATGTCTTTCCCCAACTTTCACTTTTCCTCTAACAATAAAAGCAAGCAGGAAGGTGAACGGTATTGGGAAGAAAGGGAAGGAAACAACAAAAGTCCTTCTCTTGATGGCCATCTTCCCTCTAATATTATTTATTTTTATCTCTCCAACTTTCTCCCTTTAGTTATGTGATGACCCCTTTGTAAATATTTTAAAATGGGGAGAGTAAGACCTGCAGCCAAACAAAAGTACAAAAGAAAGATAACATGGGAAAGAGAAATCAAAAGGGAAGCAAAAAAAATTGCAGGAAATAATGTTGTCACTTTCCCTTTTTTTTTAAAGACGGAAAAGCCAAGCTACTTTTTATTATGCTACGATAGGGAGAGGGGGAGGTGTGGAGTTTTATTTAAATGACCTTGATGATGAGGACGATGGTAATCATGGGAATCCTTGACGATCATCATCATCATCATCATCATTCCATTCCATTCCATGAATATATAAAATCCGAGCTTGTTTGAATCCACAACGAGCAAATTTGATTACAGCCAACTCGCGCTAAAAAAAAGTAGGAACTGCGCTTAAGCAGCAGCATGGCTGAGAGAAAACTTTTTTTATAAAGCCCTATTCCAGTCTAGTAAAAAATAAAAATCAACATCAAACATGTTTACCCCTTCCAACTTCCTTTCCCCAAAAAAGTAACTGTTTGGCATTAGCGGGAAACTGGAACTTCTCATCAGGCAGCAATATAATGACTCTGAAATAAATACACTCCAGCCAGATAGTAGTAAAAGTTGCAGCGGAACAAAATGTTTCCCAGTAAGGGGAAGCTAAGCAGCTGCAGAAGAGTAGTTTGTTTGTGTGTTCCAATTGGGGTAAAAAAGTTCTCTTTAAAAAAGTATTTTTTTCTTTCATTCCAAAGCAGAGATTTTTATCGGGGGCCCTTTTTTATCATCCCTCCTCGTCTAAATTTAAACTGGCTGGGAATAAAACTAAACTAAAGTCATAATATAACGTAGAGACATATACATATGTGTGTTGGGATGTTATTAAAAAAACAGGTTTAATTAATGCGACGAGCCTGAGGAACATTTTCTGGTTTTTATTTAATTTCAGTACACTTTTGTTTGTTGTTGTTGTTGTTAGCCGACATATTACTATGGAAGGAAAATTGGATGGCATCATGTTCGGTTGAAGGAACTGGATGATTATAACTTTCTCCTTTTCATTGTCATCCAAGTCATGACTGTAATAATGGGATATGATATGATAGGATATGCTTTGCAATGAAGCGACTGTAGTAGTGAAAGGTGACGGTATCGTTATCATGCAATGATAACCCTTATAATATGAATTGGAATGATTCTTCCTCTTATTTCTCTCCTAGTATTTATTACGTAAGAGAGGAGCAACAGTGGTAAATATAACGGCTGGGAAAATAGCCATCCATTATGCTTACACTCCTCTGCACTGCCATGGAATGACTTGGGATGGAGCGTAATAATAAGTGTGCTTTCCGAAAGAGAAAAATATATCAATGTTGAGCTGAGCTGGAAGCTCTCCTTTCCCTCCACGTACATACGTTGTACGTACGCTGGCTCTGTTTGTCCCCACAGTCTCAAGTTGTTTGCGGAGAAAGTCGATGAAGGGAGACAAATAGCAGTCATGATCATTTATGTCGATTAGTGCCGGCTCAATGGAATGACTGTCTTGGAATGGGATGGAATGGGATGGAAGCGGATGTAAATGTAAACATGGGCACCATCATATATGGCTGGGGTTCCATCTCATGCCATGACACATATGCTTGGGAGAGGACTGGAACAAACTGCTGGGAAGGGAATAAGAGAAAGTTGTCCATTTTTCTTTCCTCTCTCCCTTTCATTAGCTATTGTAATGGAGTGAAAGGGTAGATAGTTGGATGGATAGGTGTATGTACAATTGGTTGAGAGTTAGGCCAGAGACCGCAGAGTTCCATGTTCTTTCTTGTTTTTTTGGTAGATGGAAAAGGTCTTGGATGGAAGTGCCTTGGTGGCTCCCGTTGACTTGAATAATTTCCGGTTAAAGGTGCCCATGGGGAAGCTGAGATGGAAATGCAAGTAGTGGTGGTGATGGTGATTCTGGTCCATTTCGCGAAATATTTTTGCGACACTTTTGGAGTGGAGGAGGAAGGGGAATACTGCCACCAGGAGGGAAACTAGTCAACTCCAAGATTTCTCGGTGGGGACAGGAAACAATTTTTATTGATGGCAGTTGGAGTTGTGCACACAAAATAACGGCCCAACTAGAGCACTTTAATTTTCCAATATAATCTACTCTCCGCGAGAATTATTGGCTTTCCAGCTAAAAAAAAACAAGATGATATAAAAAAAAATATTCCCTTCCCTCCACAAAATTTGGTTGTCGGTTTACCTAACTTTCTTTTAGCCGCTTTCTCCGTTTCCGTGTTTTTTTTTTGCTGTTGGAATCTTTCTTCCAGGTTCCTCCTCTGCACATCCCCACGGAAGTAAGTGGGTGAATGAATGTAGCGCAGTGCTTTGTTGGGAGGGAGGCTGATGATGTTGATGAAAGGGAAATTTTTTACGACATGGCCATATAAAGTGGATTTAAAAGCATGAAATATTCCACAAGGAAGCAACCGTTCACCGCTCGCTCCCATTCTAAATTCTGAACCAAACCAAGCCACTCCACTGCCAGACCGCTCCAAAGCATTCCGTTAATTTCTTTTTTTTTTATGTTTGAGCTATTATTTTGTACCTTGAGCTGAGCAGGAAAAGGGATAAAAGTAAGGTAATGTAATGGTGGTGGTGGTGGTAGTGTAGTGAATGAATGGAAAGGGAAATAAATTTCCGTTTCATCTTCCCGAGACTCCATCAGCGACGGAATCCAGCTAGCTATAATGGAGCTCCCCAAAAATCCAAATTTTTATTTTATCTAGTTTATTCCTCGTTGGCAACTTGGCCAGAAATTAACCGGCTTTTCAACTTAATTGGATTTAAAATTGGGGGACTTGAGTTGCATTTCTGGCATAGTTTTACTTTTCTTTTCTCCTCCTCCTCCGTTCATTCCATACTCAAGCGGTGCATATGAGTCATATTATTATACTTATGCGCCCGTTCAGTTCACTCCAGTATCAAGGTCCTTATCCGCGAAAAATTTAAACGGGACATTGGGTTGAGCATAGTGCCTGGCTGGCTGGCTGGCTCATGGGCACTTTCTCTTTACGTTAAGTGATGTTATGTAAAAAAAATGTTTTTGGTGTTACATAGCTGGATACATAATCCACGCATGATATTTTCCCGTGTTCCCTGTTAAGTAGGTTCATTTTTGTTCTTGTTCCTGTTTACCATTTTACTTCCAGCCAGTCCTCCCCCTTTTATTTCATTCCAGTCCATTCGCAGACATGCACAGGCATTGCTACAACCGTTGTAGCTGTTGCTACTGCTGTTGTTGTTGTTGTTGTTGTTGGGGGAGCCAGGGATAATAATAGAAGCAATAATTTCGATACAATATCCCATGCTAAAACTTTCTCCTGCCACTCACTCCACTGTGGTGTCAAACTCCTCTTTCTGCAATCGTCTGGGTTGAGTCATCCAAAAGCACCTCCACGGCCTTTTGCCGTCCATCCATCCGCCGCCGACATTCCACTCACTCGGCAGGAGAAAAAAATAAATAAATATATTTCCGGGGGAAAAGGAAAACCACATGAAAGAAAGTTTGCTCAGGATTAGTGTAGCAGCAGAGTTCTCCATGTCTTTCTTTTCCACCTTTTCCCAATGAGAAGTAGTAAATGGATGAATATTATGTGGACGATATGATGATGATACATGGGATGGGACATTTTATTTTTTATTATTGATACATATCATGTAGAAAAGTAAAGTAAGCTGGTTTAGCAAGAACAAAAGGGAAACGAGGGAAAGTGAGAGGACAACAAAAATAGAAACGTTCCCACAAACTGAAAGAAAGAGAGAAAAAGCAAGGAGAACGAGAAGCTCTGTAATGCAAAGTAATGAGAAATGGAAGGAAAGCTTTCACTCCTTCCCTTCTGGGAGTAGTGCAGTGTAGCAGGAAAAAAATAATATTAACAACATGACATATTATGTATGTGCTTACATAATATGGAAGGAGAAGTATATTAAAATGAATGGGGATATATGGCTTGGTGGAGAAAGAGAAAGGGGAAGGATATGCGACTGTATTTTTTCCTGAAAGTTAATTTCTTATTGTGTTCCATGTCATGTGTCTCTAGCTACCTTTTACTCGTCCAGTTTTTTTTTTCCGGTTGGAGTTGAAATATCACGCATGGAGCAGGAGACATAATATCCAGGTTCCACACAGTTTATCCTCTATCAACAGTGCGTTTTTCCAGGAGGAGGAGGAGGAGGGGAAAGGAAGAAAAATGAAATGACATGCGAAAATGTAATATAACTTTGTGGACAACTTTTACTCCAACGTAGCCATGTACATTGGTCATGTGGCTCTGGCTGGTTGCCTCTGCAGTAGAATAATTTTTTGCAAGGGTTTGCAAACCTTCCATAAAATTAGGTTTTATAGCATTAAGCAATATAAATATTTCAGGGGAGCATGCAATGAACATCATATGCCCATGCCATGTGTGAAACAGGCTGGACTAGATCAGATCAGATGTGGGATTAGGTAAATGGATGTATGTAATAGTGCGAACCAGTCTATGTATATGCGTATTACTTTTTTTTTGCAATATGTATGCAAAAATATATAGAACGCCAAGACCGCCACCGCAGCCGCCAAAATAAAAAAAAAAGTGTTTCGCCAGGTGTAATTGAAAACAAGTAAATATGGCTGGTGCTGGTGCTGATGATGATGAAGCCAAACAAAATGTTTCAACGTGAAAGGCCATTTTCAAGATGGATTAAAATGGGAGCGTCGTAAATAAAAAAATGTTTTGTTTTGTTTTGTACTTTCAAATGGGTTAATGTACAATTCACCCAGGTAATTGTTAGTACACCCTATTTGTAGGTATGAATGTTGTATGGACTGTTTGATGGAAAGGCAGATGGGAGAGCATGCGGATTTAGAGAAAGCCATTGTGGAGCAGGCAGGGCAACGTGTTTGGACATTGTATGGCTTCGGCTAATACGCAAAAAATATTACTTATTTTTTTGGTAAAGAAAAAAAAATTGCTCAGATTTTATCAGGACGGCTGAGATTTTTTGTCTTTCTTTTGGAAATAAATGTGGGGAAAATTTCAGTGTCAACTGGTATTTAAGCCAGTGACCATCTCAACCGGGTTGGCGCCGAGGAAAAAGGGTATTGTTGTTGCTAAATTTTGGCAAAGTTTGGTCATAAAAATAAGTAAATTAATAGAAGGTCCAATTAAGCACAAATTCATAGTTGATGTATGAAATATTCGGGGAGAAAACCAACATGACTATAAAGACAATAAGGTGTAATAAACAAGTTTTGTGAGAGGTAAAAAATTTCCAATGGTTTCAAATTCTTTTCCAGTTCGGAGGAATAGCAAACCCAGCAGTACTAATGGTAATAATAAATGTGGTAAAAAGAGGAGCAGCAGCAGTTAAAAAAATGCGGAAGGGAAAGGCTATCCAGTCATCACTATCAACAGCCTCTCATTCATCAATATTATTCCAAAGTGGTGGGGAGGAATTGGGATTGGAAGGACCAGAGGGGAAAGCAGGAAGCTTCCAAGAACCTCAAACAAAAATATTGAAACCAAGTTATGAGTTGAAAGGAGGAGAAAACGTTTTGTCCAAACTGCTGATGTATCATGTGGTGGATGTGCTAGTTTTACGCCAGCTAACTCGAGCTGTTTCGGGATTGGATCGGAAATTAGTCAGTTTTAAATTTACAGGGGAAGGTTCCATACGGACGTATCATGATGATGATAAGCCGAGAAGTTTGTCCGTGACTGTGAAAACTAATGATTGTAAAGTTAAAAGTAAATTAGAATCTTGTTGTGGGGATACCGAGCCAGCTCATCTTCATTGTCAGTGTAGACGGCCGCAAGGATCGCCACAATTTTTGGATGTTAGGAGGAGGCAGGCACTCGGGACGGTTCCCTTGTCTCGTTCCACAAACTTTAAATTACGAGACGTTATAGATGAGAAACGGTTATCGGGATTCATGATAAGTCCCATGATTGCCCAAATCCTCCATCTTGTTCTGGTGAACGTGTTCTCCTATTTACTATTGAATACTAAATTGAATACGTATTACGTAATCGTATTTAAGAATCCCTCCTCGTATATGTAATTGCAAATATGTTGATATCTATCTCCAGCCAACAACAATAAATTTAATTACACTTTTACGGGTTGAACACAATTTACAAAACAATTAAGTGGATATTATAGAAACTATTCATTCGCAACAGCAACGTTTACCGTAACGTCCAACAAAGCTGAAACCCTTTTCGTCCGGGTTCCAAAAGTAATGTTAAGCTTCTAAAAGTGTAAAATAGGCGGATTTTTTTTTATAAATTAGGGATACAAAATATTTAAAATACCTAATTGGAATATTAACAACACTATTTTAACTGCTCGCTTCCATTTCAAATGAACCTCGCTGCTAGTTTTCCTCGTGCAAGGAAGAGAGATTAAAAAAAATATATTGGTTTGGGAAAAACAAAAAGGGAGAAAACTTTCCACGCTGCCATCGAGTCATCGCAATATTTCCAACTTTCTCCTCTGCAACTGCCTATATCTACCAAAAGGGAAAGTTGCTGGGAGACCGTTTTAAAACTTCGCCATCACCATCACCTCCTCCTCTTCTTCTTCTTCCCTTTTTCGAGTCTTCACTCTTTGTTGTCAAAGGAATTGTCGTGTGTTTGCTCGGATTTTCAAAATCTGAGCAGACTCACACACCACGGCCACAAAAATTAATAAGTCAAGGTCAATTGGGAGAGATAGTTTTGACAACCTGATTTCACTCCTGAACCAGGTCACAGACACAAGCCCGGGCGAGATGCAAATGATACTTGTTGCCGGCGGGTAAGTTGACTAATTCATCATCATCATCATCAGAATTAAGCAAATTTCCTTCGTCCAAAACTTTACGTAATAACCTCTTGGTCGTAATTAAGTAATGATGCAAGTTAAGATGAACGGGAGTTAATTAGTTATTTATTTATTTACTACAACATAATACAACAAACTCAGACAGGATATTTTTTGACATGAAGAAAACGGTTCAAATTTTCATTAATTTACAAAAACGACACATTTCTTTCAACATTATGCACATTTTATAATATTGAATGTTTATGTACAAAATATCTACCAATAACTACTTTTCGCTTTACTTAATTCACTGTTTTCCTTCTACTTTTTTTTATGAAAATACATTGCTGAAAATATTTTAATGCTTTAATCGCTTCCAGCTTTTGACGACATTCGTAATATTTCCGCAGAGAAATATAACTTGTGATTGATTTTGTGATATGGCCATTTAAAAAAAAACTTTTACGGGACCGGAACTTTTGGTCATAGCCAAAGATAAATTTGGATTCAGGTAAAACAAACAAAAAAAACTGAACTGAACTTTTTCCTCTCATTTTTTAAAAACAACTTTGTCCTCCATCATTTGAAAGTAAAATGTGACAAATTTAGGTGTTGCATTAAATGACACGAGATTTTTGTGTGGAGTTGGTTGAGCTGATATGATGCGACAAGATTTGAATTGGAAAGGGCAACTTGAAGTTCATCAAGTTGACTTTCCCTTTTTTTTCGAGTGGAAGAAAGTAGAACATTTTTCGGAACTTTTTTCTTCTTTTTTTTAAGTTAAATCTTGTTTGGTGGATTGTGAAATGAAACAAAAAGTGAACTGAACTTGTTTACAAATGTCCCGTCGTCATATCTTCTTTCTTGGCTGGCATCTGCTACGAAGCTTATAAATGGATAGGGTGTCATCTTCATCATCGCTCAGAAACAAATTTGGTGTGAGGATGACACAATGACCTGATCGAGCCACCATCATCATCATCATCATGTTAGCTTTGTAAAGTGGCCATTTGTTCCTTGAAATGAAAAGGAAAACAAATTGGATGGATTTAATATAACCAAAAAATGAGCTGGTACTAAATCGGTCAGTCAGCACGACAAAATCCCACTCCACATGAAATCGTTTTCACTTTATTCGTGTTGGGGAAAGTAATGGGAAACGTTTTGATTTGAATTTTTGTACCATTCATATTTTCTTCAAATGTTCGTTCAATATTCCAAATGATGATGGTGATCATGATAGCCTCCAAACAAATCCAGTTTTGATTTTTTTAAACCGTTTTATTACATAACATGAATGAATATGATGATGATGATGATGGCCATTGTTATGTATTTTTATTAACATGGTTACGTCATAATAACAAGTAATAAGAGCAAAGCTATTTGAGCTTGCCGTGCTGTCTACATCTGTGGAGGGAATTTCGTAAAA
>JAQIWX010000963.1:0-12398 GCA_034696785.1 Lepidocyrtus cyaneus | reverse complement strand
GAGTGGAAA
The DNA here is from genome assembly GCA_034696785.1 of Lepidocyrtus cyaneus. NCBI lineage: Eukaryota > Metazoa > Arthropoda > Collembola > Entomobryomorpha > Entomobryidae > Lepidocyrtus > Lepidocyrtus cyaneus. The sequence goes on along the minus strand of JAQIWX010000963.1, from coordinate 12,389 downwards.
ATATTTAGGTATAATTACAAAACTGATGTAGTAGATATTAACTTGGTTTTAGAGTTTCTTCATAGTTTTTATAATAAGGGCAGAGGTTATTCATGCCTGAATACAGCTAGATCTGCCTTATCAATTTTATTAGGAAAGGTTGACAGTCATTTGGTAGGCTCACACCCGTTCGTTTCGCGATATTTAAAAGGCGTAAGCAGACTCAGGCCTCCCCAAGCCAAATATCAATTCATTTGGGATGCCAGTAGAGTTTTAAGTATTATTTCTAGTTGGGGAGAATGTTCAGGTCAAAGGGTACAGACCCTATCACTTATCAAACGCAAGGAAATATGTTTCGGCTCTAGTGAATGCGTTGAAATTATTGTATCGTCTAGGTTAAAATCAAGTAAACCTGGTCAAGTATATTCAATGAAATTTAATAAGGCTGAAATCCACATCGTTGCTAACCGCTAGTTTCTTAGCAAGATAAGGCCCTCCTAGGCTGATTTGGTATCCACATCTCAAGGAACCTTGCCTCGCTTCAAAAATGCCAGGGTTACCTTAACCTGACAAAAGTGCAAATCCACACTGACTTAGGAAGGGACTAGCTCATCCTTATTAATGTAAGAATCTTACGATTTGGTAAGGCAGCCAAGCACCTTCCTAAGCAGTTTTTTTTTGCTGAACTTTTTTGAATTTCCTACTAATTTTATACGGAAATTTTTAACATAAATCCTTCTGATTATTTCGATCTATCGAAATTCATAATGGATGGTCTAAACAGGCTAGTTGAACTTGAAAAGCGCCTGGAATTGCTAAAAAGAGCGGGTGGAATGGTGGTATCGGTACCCCGCAACTTGATCATCGATCGAACTAACCCAATGGAATCTTTGGATGATGTCAAGTTCCAGTTAAGGTTTCATATTGGAAAAGATACTGTTAAATTCATCCTCGGGCTTATCGAAGAAGACCTCCAGCACTCGTTAAAAAGGCAGTTTCACATTCCCCCAATTCTCCAACTCCTTTACGCTCTCCGGTTTTTTACAACAGGAGCCTTCCAACTTGCTGTCGGGGATATATTCAGCGTAGCACAATCATCCATGTCTCGTACGATTTTGCGAGTAGCCACTGCCATTGCGAAAAGGTCTAAGTTGTTTATAAAGTATCCTTCCTTCAGTGAGGCATCAAAAGAAGCAAGGAAGTTTCAAGAAATTGGGGGGTTTCCTGGTTAGTTTATTTACATAAGACAGTAATTTATATATTTTATTTCGCTGAGGTTATTGTTACGTTGTAATTGCGTAGGTGTAGTTGGCTGCATAGATGGTACTCACATTCCCATTCCATCTCCTGGTGGAGACAGTGCAGAAATGTTCAGGAATAGGAAAGGATCCTTCTCTATTAATGTACAGGCTATTGGAAACTCGAACCTAGAGTTCACGGACATCGTTGCCCGCTGGTATGGTTCGGCTCATGACTCCCGGATCTTTGATAATAGTGTAATTAAGGATAGCCTGGAAAATAAGCTAGTTCCAGGACTTTTGTTAGGAGACAGTGGGTATGCGTGTACGCCGTATCTGATGACTCCACTTCGAAGTCCTGGGACCCCATCCGAGAAAAAGTAAGTTAATCGGAATAGGAAAAGTCAAGTCCTATCTATAAAAATGAATGTCTATCACGGGGAAGTCAAATAGAGTTTGTATTAAATTAGGTACAACGTTGCACAGAAGAAAACGAGGAATTCTGTCGAAAGAATGTTTGGAGTGTGGAAGAAACGTTTTCCATGTCTCAACTATTTAAGGACAAAGTTAGGCACAAGCTTAATTGTTATTGTGGCAGTAGCCGTACTGCATAACATCTGCAGGTAACTATATTCATCGTATTGGTTTGTTTCTTTTAATACATTTATCAATCGCTGTTATGATTTTCGGAATATGAACTATTATATTATTAAACTATTATAGAAAACGAAACGACGCATGTGACGAGGATGATTGTGAGGAGTATGACGAAGAAGAAGGTGGATATCAGGCTACTACTTCCGGCCGTGCAGCTCGGGCTCAACTTATTGCTCGAAAATTTTAAATTAATTTATTAATACGCTTATTGGCTTATTCTAGTTTTATGTTACTTCTTATTCATGCATGGTTTGTATACAGAATACTTTTGAAAGTAACTATATGTAAAATAAATAACTAGAAGGTTTTGAAATTATTGAATTTAAAATACCAGAATTGTACCTTGTTTTATTATAAGTACGCATGTAGAAAAATAGTTGTACATACATTTATTTCAACAAACACAAGAAATAATTTTATCTATAAACAACTTACTGAATAATTAATAAGGAAAAGTTAACCTAAACCCATTGGCTTTTTTGTATTGGTGCTCCTCCTCCATCATCTCCAACTTGCGTTTTTTTGTTTTCAACTCAACTTCTAAGATTTCCTTCTGTAACTCCAAGTTTCCCATTTTTAATTGGTGCTCTTTGTCTTCGTTTTCCATGAGGGCTGATCGTGGATCCTTCCTGGGCTTTGCTGATTCACTTACTTTCTTGATTTGCTGTTTCACAGGGGAATTGGGCACTGGGCTTCTTTCATCTTCCATGATGATTTGGATTCCATTGCCCTTTGAAGATGATTGGAAAACAATACACCCATCTCCGTCAAATGGGTTCTCCAAGCTATCCATTTGCCCTGGGATGATTGAGCATATCCGCTCTGCTTCAGACGACAGGTCCTTCTCTGCTGGTCCTCCGCCAGTCTTCCGCTTACTAATTTTAACTGCAGTAAACTCCCTTTTGGCTTGTTGCTTGCGATTATCCCAAGATTTCCTCAGTTGTTTGCTAGTTCTTGTAGTGGTTGAAGCATCTGAATTAAAAGCTTCGGCTAAATCTTCCCATGCCGCCTGTTTTCTGAAGACGCTTCCGAAATCCGTTTTCTTTGACTCGATACGGTCCTTCCTTTCTTCAACTAGCTGCAGTAGCAGCTCCTTTTCGTAGTCCGTGAGGGGTTGAGTTTTAGCTTGGGAAGTCATTTTCTAGCTTTATGACGCAATTCGAATTCCGGAGCAAGTTGGGATCACCACAAACGTTCTTGTTGGAGTAAAAAAAACAAAGGTCTTTCCGGCAGGTACTAGTAGATAGAACTTTTTCGAAGATCAAAATGAAACTGATAAAGGTAAACAATCTCGTAGGTAAAGGCCTTCCTTATCCTTTCGTAAGATTTTGATATGGATACCAAACGTTAGGAAGAGGAAAGGATAAGCCTAACCTTACCTATCGTAAGTGTTAGGTTACCCTTAGCTACTGGACGTCAATGTGGATTTCAGCCTAAGTTCTCAGATTCGAACATGTGCATTTATTCTTGTTTAGGGCATTACCTAGAAGCGACAAAGGATTTAGTTAAAGACGATGAATTTTTGTTTGTCAGTTATAGGAAACCTCATAAAAAGGGTCTGTTCACAAACCATATCACATTGGCTATAGTCGGTATTGTCGGATGCAGGGATTGATACAACTAAATTTAAATCACATAGTTATAGGCACGCGGCAACTTCCAAAGCCTGTAGTGAAGGAGTTAAGGTAGATGACATTTACAAGTCGGCAGGTTGGTCAAGTAATTCTAGAGTATTTGCTAATTTTCTATCGTAGACCTGTTATTGATAATAATGAATTTATGGAACGTTTGTTAAACTCATGTAATGCAAATAGTTAATTAACTAGTAATCCAAAATATTGTTATTTTATTTTTATATAGTCATGTATTATATGGGTCGGCAAGACTGTATAATATAAATCAAATAATTATTGAAATAAATAGTGGATCGATTTTTTTTCATCTTTGTAAATAGTCGTTGACTTTGCTAAAAACTTTATTTGCTTTGTACATCTACACAGTAAACTGTTATACTTGATGGTATAAGTATACCGAAATATTAATTGGAAATTATCCGAGCAGCGTCCGAAGGATGCTGCGAAAGATAATTTAGATTATATGAGGTATATGCATACCTGAGAGTATAACAGTCCCTCCCGTTATCACTCCCACCCACGCTTTCTTTGTTTTCAGCAAATGTCAACTCCTGTGTTTTCTTTGGACAATGAAGAGAAATACAGTGCGACTGTCTATGTACGCTGGGAGAGATATTTTTTTTCTTTTTCCCGGCCTAGGGCTTGTAAGGGACGAGCATTGGTTAGTGGCCTGGGGCACACTACACAGTAAACTGTTATACTCTCAGGTATGCATATACCTCATATAATCTAAATTATCTTTCGCAGCGTCCTTCGGACGCTGCTCGGATAATTTCCAATTACTTTTGGAATCTCTTTTTTGTGAATCTCATGTTTAAATTAGCTCATCCTTAGCTCACCATGTTAGCTTTAAAGAGACTAAATACATTGATATTTTTATTGCAAATTTTATTACATTAGAAATGAAGACAAAGAGGGAGGACTTTGTGGAAGAAGCGAATGGGCGCTGCTTCTTCTGTTTGACTACAGTGCCTTCTCAGTTTTCTATATCATGCTCACTCCACTCCCTAACTTCACTTCAATGTTTATCCAGATACTTGCAAATTGACATGAGAAAAATATTCACGGAAACGGGTCACGTTCCTCTTGTTGTCAAAGGTTGAAAATGCCAGATTAAAAGTACAACTGTGTGGGTAGTGCAGCCATTTGACTGAATCCGTTTCGAAAAGGTATCGGTATCTGGAAAAGGTTGAGATGGAGGTGGCGACATTTGCAAATCAAATCCAAAGGAAATTGGAAACTGCAGACGCAGTCGGCAAAACTGAGCAGTTTCTAAATGTGACAGAACCCGATTCAAACTTAAAGAATGTCGGATTAAAAGGAAAGCTGGAGATTATTAAAGTACTCCGGGAAGAGGTGAAACAAAAATGTAAGTTTGCTAAACATCGTAATCATGCTCTTGTAGCAAATCATAGATCTGAAATTAAAACATTTTTTTAAATGTATTTCTTTTAATATTACTAAGGCCCGGATATGCCCTTTTTTGCCTATTCTAATGCTTAGCAGATAATCGTAGGCTTTCACTTGGCAAATACGTTTCATGATAGTAGGAGTATTTTGGCAAATTTTTATAGTGCCTACCCTTGCAGCAAACACAGGTCCATCGGACGTCCTTTGGACGCGTTTGGCTGCGTTTGTAAATATCCATTAGATATCCATTTTAAGTCAGGAAACCTCCATAGTACATCTTTTGGATGTACTTATTTCGCAATTTCACATCCATATGGACATCCATATGGACAATCCATATTACATACTGAAGACGTCATGTCAGTAAGTTAGAACGAAGCGTGATATGGACTTACATTTAGGTTTAAAATTATTTTGCTAAAAATGAATTCGGTAGCTTAATTACAACTCAGTTAGCTAATTAAAATGTTTATTCAATATTTAAAGTTTCAACAAAACTACATTGAGAGTAAGGATGAGTACAACGGAGTAAATATATAAACGATTACATCAGTTTGTAAATAATAACTTGGAAAAATGTAGTTAAACAAAAATCCTGCGACACAGGAACAACAACACATAAAATATTAGTATTTTTAACAGAGTTTGGCTGCTTAAATTTCACTAGTTTAACAGAAATAAAAAAATGGGGAACTATTTCTTCTGCCTTTGTTTTAAACGGTCGTTGCAGTGCCGGAACCATTCGGAAGTAGCCTTTTCTGTCGACTTGTCAGTAGCTCCAATTTTTGAAATGGACATAGCTGCCTCTGCAAATTGACAACAAAACCATCAACATTACATTACTGATTACTGCAATTTTTCAGTTTGTATTGGTTACACATATATATCAACTGGTTTGCACAAACTACCTTTTAATGTTAGCCATGACTTAGTGGATGAGAAGTTTTGATTCCCCTTCAATCCCCACAAGCTGTACAGTAACCCGAGCTCATCCGTCATAACTTTTCGCATAACTCTTCCAACAAATTCAACGGTTGTGTCACCTCCGCATCCAATCATTTCGACCTTCTAAAATAGTTAAGCAAAAATAATATCATCTTCAGACGCATTTTTAAAAGTAGATTTATTAAATGTTACACCTATAAAACTGTGTAGAAAAATAGCTTACTAGTTCAGTTTTCTTGTCCTCGGTAATGGACTCATCAAATGACTTGAATTCGTCAAATGTTGCGCAAGGACGTAACGGCATAACTTTAAGAACTGGTGGAACCTCCGTCCTCTCCAACAATGATACGGCTTTCTCCATACGTCTCAGTCGATTTTCAGTGTTTTGCACGGTCATTCGAACTAGAGCAACCTCCTCCACAAGTTTCTTCAATAGATCTAAATCAACAAAATGACATAAATAGTTACTGTTATGTTGGCTCCATGCTATTTGTATATTACAAAAACTAGGCAACTCACGCATCTTACCAATTAATCCAGCTTCATTTGTAACAGCTGATTCGTTCCGAATTCCAGAGGTTGATGGCGCTGAATGGATTACATTCATGGATGGATTCACTGCCATAAGATGAGGACCAAGTTGAGGATGAGCTGCTGCCTCCATATTCATAACAGATGACGACGGAAGTGAACAATCTGCGGATGACTTTATAGCCAACAAGGACGGGCGAAAACCAAGGCGTTGAGAGCAGCCGCCTCCAGCTTCCATGACCTCGTCCATTTCGAACACTGCGTTACCTGTCAAAATAATTTAGCTTATTATTTAATTTATTTTTTAACCTGAATGCTAATTAGAGTAAAATAGATTTTTATTTGTAAGACTATTTAAGCTAACCCTCTGTATGACTTTGCAAAGCCACAGTATTGTCAGGAGCGGGTGGAAAATCGTTAAGCGGAGGTTGGCGGGTGTGTCGCACATCTTCCTCCGATGATTCTGAATCCATTTGGAGGGTCTTTGGCTTGACAGTCCGTCTTCGCTTTGGAGTTTCGCTCTCTGACTGGAGATCAGACGTGTCTTCAGCTTCTCGTGCAGCCTGCCTGGCGTTCAATAGGGAAGCTAAAAATGAATAAACAACAAATAATTCATTTAGTATTTAACTGACAATAAATTATGAACTAAACTAGCGTACTGGTAAGTTTAAAAATTATGTACCGTATTTCTTTAAAACCCTGCATCTGTAAGTAGGCCAAGTAAGTTGCGGCTCCTCCATCTGACTAATTTTTTTACTTGGATCTTTAACTGGGGCCCAGTAACAGCGCTTTCCCCCCGGCAGTATCCATTTATCTGGGACCACCACTACCTCCCTCAGGCCATCGTCTTCCGTTTCCACAACACAGAACATGTCTAAGTAAGGTGTCGTAACGGCACTGACACAAACGTAGATCCACGTTGAAATACCTGGCACTTGCACTTAATTTCTGTTAGGTTTATCACGGCCGGTTGAGTACGATCAGCTGACGAATCTTCAAACGTTAAAATATCTAACAGTGATGAATCACAGGGCTCTGTAAAGGTAGAGTGTTTACTGTCGTAAACAATACCAATTAACTGATACACTTCACTATGTCTGTGCAGAACTATATTTTGTATTTTAAATAACTTATTATCATTTGTTAGACAATAACTATCTTTCCGCGATGAGATTTTCAGTGTAAATCCGTCGACTAAAATTATTGAATACTGACTTCCGACAAAATTATCGTAAACTGGCCCAAGGCAATGTTCCTTCTTTGCTTCTACTTTTTTAACTTTATTGGCTTGCGTTAAGGTACAATGAGCTTGAATTTCAGCCAGTCTATTTGCAATTTGTTGAAGGGGTTTGTTTGGAGTTCGCACTAATTTTTTTAAGCGACCTAACTTACTTTCAAATTTAAATGCGCTGAATGTATCTAATGGTCCAAAATGAAGCACATCGTCAGGTAAATGAGTTAGTCCGTGAAAATTGAATGAAAGAATTTCTGGCCCAAATAACTTTTTAACACTATCCACAAAATAATTTATCAAAGAGCCAGCGTAATTATTTAGCTGAAGATGCAGTCTCGGACTACATAGTATAGTTACTGCAACAAATAAACTCATAAACAATTTGTATGACTCAGAAGTAACTACTCCAGGCAAAGCCAAAAATCCAGTGTATAAAAGAAACTGCCTAAACTCAACTGCTTTCCACCTGTCGATTTCTACAAGAGTTCGCGGTTTTCTTTGAAATTCGCACACTGTACTGCTTGATAGTTTTGCAAGAAAGAGAGAGAGAGATTCAACTTGACGGCTGCTTAGTTTTTGAAGACTTGGCTTCCCTTTTACCCACGAAATGAGCAGTTTCTTAACTACACCTAAACAAATCATATGCATGTAGTCGGAGGGAAAGCATCTTATCATATCAATGGAGGGAATTTCTTCCAAAATAGTTGTTTTTAGATGATGTTCATCATCGCGTTTCGATCTGAATGATGCGTTGTCTCGTTTTCTGGCACTGTTATCTAAAAATACTACTCTATTTGACACGTAATTTCCTTCCACTTCACATTTATCACACCCAAAATAGCCAGTATGTCCTTTAATTCCTTTTACAAACGCTTTTGCTGGGGCGTCGCAAATAAAGCTATGTATTTCTAATTTTACACCTCTCAACAGTAACGAATCAGTTAATTGTTTAAACTCATCTACAAACTTGCGAAGATAGTCGTTTACATCAGCAGGTTTTTTGCTGCCACAGTAAATTCCAATAACAAACGGTTCATTCGAAATACCATAAAAGAATCCCAAAATAGGCCAAAACGAAGCACTGCTACTTTTAAATATGGGAATTCCATCTATACTTATTTGTAATTTAAGAACTTGCCCTGAACATAAGTATTCTGTAGGAATATTATTAATTAGTGGTAAATGAAAATAATGACCCGGAGCGATGCTCACTATTTCTACCGAGGTGTGGGATTTAATTAACGTACGACTGTCGGATGGGAAGTGAGAAAAACAATCGTGTTGGCGTAAAATCTTTAATAAAGAAGTTAACTGGCTATGATTGACTGAGTTAGTAAATGCCCAATTTTTAATTTCTTGTAGAATATCAAAATTAAAATCTCCGTCTTCACTTGAACTAGAGCTATTTGAATATCTCGCTTCTTCGTTATCTGAAACGAAATCTAAAAAGTTCTCAGAATCATTAACAATATCCAAAGAACTGTTATTTCTTCCTTCAGAAATTATGGGTTCACTGATTGAAGCGCTGTTATTTTGGGTTTCACAAACAATTGGGGCACCTAATTCACTGAAAAGTTTAGTTGATTCGACTTTAGCTAATTGTTGTAGCCTACGCCGACTTACCACTGATTTTCTCATCCTAATTTAAAATTCAAACAAAAAGGAATTCCTTGTCTTGAAAATGAAGATGAACGAATGATGAATACTGACTGACTAACAAAACCGAAGCAAACCATAACAAAGCTAAACATTCAATTTAAGAGTTGCCGCCGTTTTATCTTGATCTTGTCGGAATCATGTCATGTCATGGATATCATATGGAGTTGTGAATTTGCATAAACTCGAACAATTCAGACGATCCATAAACATACATCCATTAGTAATCCATTGGATAGAGAAATGTGGATTATCCATATTATCCATGAATGGATATCTGAAAGTATGTCCATTGGATATTTCTTGCTGCAAGGGTATAAATGCCTATTTGGGGGGTTAGTGCCTATTTTGCCTATATTTGCCTATTTCGCCAGTTTTTGACACTTTTTGCCTATTTTAGTGCCTATTTTGCACAAATTTAGAAAATTTGACACTTTTTTTCAGATTTTTTTAGATGGTAGCAAAAAAAAATTATTGATCGACCAAAAAAAATTTTTATGAAAATTTTTATCTCACTTAAAAATTACTTAAACTTTTTGGTAGCATGTCATTTTGCGTTTTTAAGGCTTCTAAACATCAGAATAGAGGTATTTTCAAATTTTATTGACTACATTGCACGGTAAATGTGCTTAATTAGGTACTTATTTGCGATTTTTAGTGCCTATTTAAGCGCCTATTTGGCCCTTTTTTATTGCCTTTTTGCCTGCCTATTTCGCGGTTTTTTAGTGCCTATAATCCGGGCCTTAAATATTACTCTCAGGTATTGAGAAATGTGAACCCATCTCCCTTTCTGTGAAAGTTCAAAAGTTGACAAAGGAACAAGTGGAAGCTAAACGCTTGAAGATGAAAATCTCACCGAAGAAAACTTCCACAAATGCTAACATCTTTGAAGCCACGTCTCAAAGACTATCAGAAATGAATGCAGTAGAACGGGGTGATATCAAGGAAGAAGAGAATGATTCAGATTCATATTCATTCACCAATGATGTTAACGACTATGACAGCGATAATCCGGATGATGTCAATATTAATCTTCCTGAAGAATATGAAGAAGTAAATCAGCCTCATAATTTGTCAACGCCACCCGTTAACAAGAACAGCTTGATGGGAAGAAACGAAATCGTGAAAAGGAGCCCACTAAATGCTGCAGCAAAGTTCCCATGCATTTTCAACCCTCAAACTGGCAAGTATAAATGCAAACTTTGTGACAAGGAATTCGGTCGCAAGCATTCGTGCCAAGTGCATTACAGCAGTGTCCACGCTAAAGTAAAATACAAATGCAATTTTTGTGGCAAAGAATTGTGTCAATTGTCCGCATACCATCGTCACGTTCAGAGCGTCCACAAGGGTATCAAATTTAAATGTCAAACGTGTAGTAAAACGTTTACACAGAAAGGCAATTTAACGACACACTTGAAATTGTCAGCCAGTTGTAGGACAGGACAGTCCCCAACGCTTTAAATGTAAAACACTTTTCATACTAATATTTGTGGGATGTATTTTAATTTCTTGTTACATTAACTACGGAAAACGATCGTACTGTATCCATAGAAAAATAATATTCATATTTAAGGCGAGGGGGCGTCGTTCTGTTCTTGAAAGCGATTTTTGGTTTTGTGTTTGAATGAATATAAATTTTTCCACCAATAAAATTGTATTTAAATTACTTCGGTAATAAATATTTCTCTGTGGTTTTATTTTATAATTTAATAACAAATGCGACAAGAACTTCATAGTTCATAGATGGAAAATGCATAAAATATGGCATAAACTGTAGAGCAGTTAAAAATAAACGTGAAAGCTGATGTGAGGTGTTTACGTTTCGTTCCATCTTATGCGTATCAAAATCATCCTTAAACATAGTGGGGGGAGGAAATCCTTCTGAACAATGACTGTTGTAAAGTGTAAATATGTAACACTTTATTTTCACTTCCCTGTTCTCCTTTTACACAACCAATATAACAATATATTGATCGGCTTTTGTATACGCGTACGCAACATATTTATTGCTATTTTTGTCTTGTTTTTGTCAAGGGAGGATGTTGGAAGGCTGTGTTGCTGCAGCTTTCTTGCCTTGTTTTTAATATATATTTTTTAAATTATAAATGGATTCACAGAAAATGCAATTCAAAGTTAAAATTATCCCGAATACAATTAATTGGGTAAACTAAAATTACCACTTTCAAATAAGTTATTACTTTTGCTATTGAGGGTGAATAAATATTTTTAACGTTAGTATTTTATTATCATTTATTTATTACGATTACAGTAACTAGAAATGGCTCCGCAGAAAGGAGACGACTTCGTGGTGGAGGCGAACGGTCGCTGCTTCTTCTGTTTGGCTGAAGCCGTCCGCAAATTTCCTGAACCAACAGTGGGAGCTTCATCATCATCATTATCGGAATTATGCTCATCATCACAATCACTGTTACATTCACTCCAGCATTTTTCCAGATATCTAAAAATTGACATGAAGAAAGTATTCAATAAAAGGGGTCACGTTCCTCCTGATTTGCTGTCAAAGGTCGAAAAAGCCAGATTGAAAGTGGAACTATGTGGGGAGTGTCGCAACTTGACTGATTCATTTTCAAAAATGTACCAACGGTTGCAAAAAATTGAATTGGAGGTGGCGAACTTTGCAAATCAAATACAAAACAAGTTGTTGGCTGCAGACGAAACTGGAAAACCCGAGCAGTTTTTAAGCGTAGCAGAGGCCGACTTTACTTTAGGAGTTGGACAAAAAGAAAAGCTGGAGGTTGTGAAAGTACTTCGGAAGGAGGTTATTCAAAAATGTGAGTTTGAAATATGTAGAATAACATACTTTTATTTGGCATTTATAACGACAGAAAAAATTCAGTGGATAAATAAGTATATACGCCAATTATTTTTAATTATTTTTCAGGTATCTATAAATTACGACCCATCTATCCTTCTATTAAAGTTCAAAAACTTACAACAAAGCAAGTGAAAGCACAAACATTGAAGATGAAAATCAAATCCCAGAAAAGGGACCGTGAAACAGTTCCAGTGAACAATGTAAAATTGGAAGAATTTGAAAATGATGATCGGGATTTCGATTTCGAGATGCCTGTCGATAACGAAGAC
>JAQIWX010000962.1:0-12399 GCA_034696785.1 Lepidocyrtus cyaneus | reverse complement strand
GAAGCAACAGAGAGAGCTACTCCTGTGCAATCTTTTTATTAACTGGGCTAAGATCCCTTTCCATACTGCTAGGCCGTTCTCATTGTTCATCCTGCTCGTGTGTGACTTGCTGAAGCCAGGGACGCTTTCATTCTCCCCAACTCCTCTCTCCTGTCAATATGAATTCGCTCGTGGAAGGAGAACAAATTTACAATTTCCTCCGACTACTGCTGGTCGTTGACTGGTATTTTTCGTTTGTTCATTATAGTGACATATTAGAGCATAGACGCTCTACTATTAGTCGATAAGGTTGTAGGAAGTGAACTAATTTGACTGCATCTTCATTAAATTGGTTTATCGTGTGTGCATGGATATTCTGTCAGCAGCAGCCTACTTAGTTAATTTTGCAAATCCTTCAACAAGGAAAGGAAACACTTTCTTCGACAGAAAAAATGCAGTGGAGGATAATAGCATGTTATTATGTACATGAGGTAATCCATTTTACCTTGGACTGTTTCTAATAGTGTCGTAACCTGCGAATAAATGGAGCTAATCCTAACAAACGACTACATTTTCACCGTGTATCACATGAACGCGAAATGAGATGGATATTTGTTACGTGACCTGAAAAACGATTCAAGTGAACTTTGCACAGTACCTGATGCATAAAAACCTTAACTTCGTGGTGTTGCCCTTATCATCAATGATGTAATTTCTGAAAGTAATATGGTAATGGGAGTGCATTCATGAGAAAGCTTAACCGAGCTAACCCACATGGGTAGGGACTGCTGACTTTGTGTAAATCACAAGAGCTTTCTCCGTTTGAAAAAACGTCATTGATTCCGGAAAGTTTTTGGAAGTTTGTTTTGGAATGTCACAAGATTGTCACAAGTTAAAAAAATGTATGACTCTTTCAAGAAAATTTGTCCTTTGTGATTCAAAACTTGTAGAACTTTCTCCTGGTTTATAGTTTCTAGAAATCCCCGGAGAAAAGTACTTAGGTATATACTAAAGTTAGAATTTTCCGTTGTTGGTTGCAAAGCTGATTAGAATACCGGAAACTGTAATAGATGTGGAGGTGTATGTAAAAAAGTGTTCGTATCAGATGTGCATATGATAAACCATTCTATGGAACTGAAGGAATATATGCCTGATTAAGCGTGACTATTTGAGCCGTAATTATATTTTGAATGCTTATTACTTGAATGAATCGGTAAAAATCACTTTGCCAGGAAAGTAGGAAGCACTTATTACATTTACCATCATCGAATAACGAAAAACGAGGATTAAACTGTGACTTGTGTGAACATTTTGGAGTGAGCATTTTGAACTAGATTGAGCAACAGCCAGTCTACATTCATGTGAAAAATATCTGCCTACTTTCTTTCTGTCACGTTGCCGCCGTAGTTAACAAGGAAGTATCTACCTACGTACCTAAGTTTCTTAATAAAACATTAAATAATTTCATCGAATTGTTTTCCGGCCGCAAGGACTTCTGTACCTGTTTATGGTGGTATCATGACTGGGTATTTACTACATGTAACAACATATTTGGTATCTAAGCTTTGTGTCGGAATAGAAAAATGATAAATTCCCGAAAAAGAACAATTCTTGTAGGAGAAAATCTGAAAATGATTTGCCTGGGGTGCTCCAATAGTACTTTTCCCATCCATACTGAAAACTTTGCACGGTCTCTGGTTAGAACAAAGAGATCGTGGTCATGGACGTTCCTACTGTTGTCTTTAAGTCTATCGTCGTTTATCATCGTTTCATCCTCCCTGCCGGAAGGTAGGTTTAACTCTGCGAAGCAAAACATGACTGATGATGATGAGTCCATAGCCCAGGCCGTCGTGTCACGCATACGTCATCAACAGCAAAGACTCGAACAACGGCAGGAACTCGAACAACATCACCAGGATCAGCTAGAAGAAAAGGAGGCGGAAGATGGATTCCAAAGTTCCGATAACTTTTCGTATATGACGGAAGACGAAGAAACGGGATTAATTTCTCCTAACAATGATACGACCACTAAACTGGCTCTGGAGGAGTTAAGCTTTCCTGATGGCTTTTGGATTCGAGTAGCCCAAGCCAAGGCTATGGCACTGGCAGTTGTAAGCAAATAAGTTAAAGCTTAGTTACACTCTTTCTAATTGACTTGATGTAAGCCTTTCACTTGATTTCATCGCATGATCTTGATACAACCCACATTAAAATATTTGGCTTAACCTAATAACCAACAACTTGGTTAAATTAATCCTTCTCTGAAGGATGTTGCTTTCTAATCTAGGAAAATTTTGATTGCTCAGCCTTGCTTTTCGCTTGGCATTACAGTTTACCCCGTAAAGGAATGTTGCAATTTGAGCATTATGGTGCTAAACAAACTACAAAAAAATTATTATTACTATTACTTTAAAAGATTGGAATATACGATCAAACAATTAAATTTCATATCTACAATAATAAAATGACATGACCCATGTTTTCCCACGACGAGTGCAGGGCAAATAGCTATATTTTTTGGAGAACATTTTTTTCTCACTCATTTTATTATTATTATTATTACTACTAAATGACAGCGTCTGGCGTCATGTCGTCGTATGGCATTGTACAAATCTGAATTCTTAAGCAAGATAACACTATTATCATAATCTGACAAATAGTAGCAAAGGTCACGCTCGTAAAGTAAACTCACATCAGCTAACATTGACTTCACTATCTTAGCCAATTTGCATTTTACTTTAAAAAGGAAGGATCGCTCGCTACAGAAGAACTGTTATTCCAGAGCTGAAGAACTGAACACAAATCGAATAAGAAAATATTTTTAACATAAAACCTAAGACATACTTGAGCAAAAGTTATGCAATGAAGAAATCCGAATAACAGAATAGGTAGTAGATGCATGTTGCATTATCTGTAAAGTACAAAGTTTCAAAATTTTAGCTCAGTTCAAATCCTATGTAAAATCATATTGAAGATTATAAACAAAGTACTATTTTGAGTGCTGGTTTTTTGGTACTAAATGTATGCTCCTTCTCCAATAATACAGAACATTTTGTGTAATGTATTCCAACAGGATGCATACTTGACACCTTGCTTCTTTTGATAAAACTAAGATAAAAAAGTGACCTACTACATCATCATTATCATCATCACCATCACATAACAGGGAGCAAAAGGCAAGCTGTGTGGTACAAATTACATATACCACATCGCAATAACAGCCACGCATAACAGTAAAGTAACCCTTTCTTTATCTAGATGATGGACTAGCTTGGCAGCGCAGTGTTTTCTGAATTAGCTACTGCAAAATTATTTTTTAATGTTTACAGGATTAACGATCTGTCTAGTGTCTAGAAATTTCTCCGTCAAAAGATGATAAAATATAATGAGACAGTGTATATGTATGCCTAAATATTTTCCCAAAATGCAAATATGTGACGAAGCCTCGTAATGATTAAAAAAAACTCTTTTACCATAAATGATCGTTTAAGCTAAAAAGAAAAGAAGAGTACAAATAAGAAAATGATGCATGGCAGTGTCACCAAGTATGATTAACTACGTCCATCTGATGTGTTGCGATATGTGAGTGAGGCAATGTACTGTATAGATATAACTTTGTACGTTTAGTCAACTTTTAATATTTCTATGAGGCTTATGAAATACCGAAACCTTCTCCGCCAACAACATACCGCTGGGGACAACAGTTAGTTATATTTGGTACACTGAAGTATTATTATATTATGAATGTCCTATGTCCATGAAATTTTACTGTTATTTTATAAGATAACGGTTGGTTTTGCTTCTTCCACATAAATACTCTTTGACAACTTGCTGGATTTACCAAGAAAGGCCTCCTCCATGTCTCAATCATATATTTATTCCATCCCAATTATTATTTGGTAATGAGGGGAAGTGAAGAAGTCTAATTAACATAAAATACAAACACGTTTTCACCTCGCGGAATCTTTCGTCAAAGAATATAGTCTTTCTCTGGTGCACTGTCATATTTATTGGGTAAGAAGATGTACTCATTTACAACACCTAACTAACTTCTATCACGTTTATTTTTAATGAGATGGGTTCAATATGCAAGAGTTTATTACATATTAGTAAATGAATAACTTTAGCTCAATACAATACAAATAGTTCTATGATTTTTCCCTTCGATTTGTCTAAGAAGAAAGGACATTATCTTTTTACAATTTCATATAACCTGGTAGTTTACCCATTCTTGATTATTATCCGCAGCATACTTACTACTATGACGTAAACAGGACTGTCTACTTTTACAATAGAACTGAAAGAAATTAACAGGAATATAGGAATTTGCTGGGCAGCACATAGAATTCGTTCGAATGAGTACCGTGCGTTGTAGAAACAAAAGCCAGCAAGTGGTCATCGATCCTACATGAAAGTCCTCCCACTGACAATATTTTACCTCATTTCAAGGGAAAGGTGTAGAATTGCAAAGTGTCTAGCTGGCGGCGCAATCACAATCACAAAACCACGAAGGACAATTGATTCCGGTCCGATTTATTGCATACTTACATATGAATGAGTAGCCTTCCCCGAGGCTTTGGCATTGTACTGGGAGGACACGGACACGGGATGAATGCACGGCCTTATTATTGGCGTCCACGAACCCAGATGATGTGTCAAGCCAATATGGCACTTTATTACGAATTCTCTTCTTAAATATTATATGAGTGAAATTTCTTCTAAAATCACACACATGGTTTTGTAGAAAAAAAATATTAAAAAATACATAACTAAAAGTAACAGTTTCAGATTCAGATGCTAATTATAGGAAAAATATTTTGTACTCACTGACACGGTGCGTGAACTTCTATCATATTTTCCGTGATTATAATGATAATATGGGATCATTTTTGTCATATGCAAAAGTATTGCTGGTGAAAGTGGCACATTGACAATCAATATACGGAAAATAAAATCAGTTTTCGGAGAAGCACGAATTCGAACATTTATTTTCCATCAACAAAACCAGTCTGTGTTGACATTTCATTTGTTTTTAAAAATTGGATTCCGTTTTCCAAATACAAGAGAAAGTTATTTGCTTTCCCTGTACCGTTAATAGGTAATAGGTACCCTTTGAAAGCATCCAATCTTGCGTGGTTGCTTCAGTTTTTGGTCGAGTGTTTAAGTTCAAGTCAATTTTTGTTTAATTTGAAAATACAGATAATAATAAAAATTATGTTGTTTCCTTATCTATGTGTAATTGTTATTTTTCCTTTCATTGTAGAAAAATGAGACACTGCCGAGACTGGATGAATGGTCACAGATAATGAAGCCCGGCTCGTGTCGGGAAGATGATGACGCTCAATGCAAAGATTTCCTCCAGGTAAGAGAGAATAATTTGAAATAAATATTTACATGCATTATTCATAGAAGAAGGACATACTATCAGATATTTTTTTTACAATAACTGACATTGAAATAATAATAGAAGGTGACTTATCGTTAGATAATATGAATTGTGAGCCGCATCAAATTTTCGAGCGTCGTAGGTAATCCATGTCAAAACCAATATCAAGGCCAACAGGCGCCATAAACAGTAATCATGGAAGTGTAAAGTCAGATAGATGCCCTATGAAAAAACCAAGTCTTATTTGACGTTACTGACGAATGGATAGGGAAAAAACGTGTGGATTTTATGTAGAATTTAAAGAAAGGGAGAAATTTCTGAGAGTTCCATTGTCTGAGTTGTTGATCTCTGTTCTCAAAGGAAATCAGATGCTATCAAAAGACATCTCGAATGCCATTGCCATTGTAGTGATAGTCGGGTCTATAATTATTTTGGCTGAGGAATGAATTGGTTTGTTGAGATTTGGAAATTCACGGATAAGCGGCAAGGGAGAGTCAGATTACCTTGCTACTTTGGCCTCTAAGGTTTGTAGACTTACTACTAACCTATTTAACTTTACGTACAAGCAGACAGAGTCAAGTACCTACTACTTTTTCTGCTTGAAACAAGACGCAGTTCTCTAAACGGAGCCCACTGCAAGGCAATTGACTTTCGAATTGCGTCTTTGACTACTTTCCCTCAACCAAAACCCCACTGCCTTTGTAATGCAGCATCAGTTCCCGGAATAAATTTTCTAAAGCGTGTTTTCATTCTGAATAGTTTAAAAAAAAGTCTACGCATATTACGAACTCAATACATCTTCAAGTATTCAGGAATGGATGCCAAAAAAAGTCACTTTCTCCGGAACATATTTTATTCAAGTTTTATTCCAATACACGAGAGAGAAAAAAGCATTTCATCTTTTGTTGATCCAGTTGCTTTAGCGTATTTCTTTCCATGGAATAACTTTAAAAAAAATTGCGTTGTAATGTAAGGAGGAAAACATGATCTATGCATTGTGCAAGGAATGGATTCTGAATACGAATTCGTTTCTTAGCGGAGAAATAGCATTATTTCATTTTTCATTCAGTTGAAAGGCTTCGTCTACTATTTATACAGTGCTACAATGTTCGTGCTCGGAAGTAAGTTTGCTGGGAGCAAGGTTAAAAACGGAACATCTACGCTACGATGGCATTTTATTTCCCGAAAAGGGATTTTTCCTGTTGGTAGGATAAACGCACAATAACTTGAATTCATGAAATAGCTGCCGGACTCCAGTTCTGGATCCACATTATTGTGTCAGCATCATTAGATTAAATTGGCATCTCTATCAGCGAGGAAGATATGTGAAGTAGGAAATTTCTCCACCTTTGGGCATCTGCTAGATTGAATGCCAAATAAGCAGCTACTTTCTCCACCTCCAATGCAAATATGTACATATAAATACCTATTTACTTGAAAAAGTTGGGGGGGGGGGTTTCTCGTTCTCGTTGTTCAGTTACTGGATGCATATATATTTCATGCATAGACTACATAGATATTTAACAGTTGAAGAAAATTTCGAAACGGCTAATTATTAACTGAATGGATGGACTATGCCTGCCTATCGTTAGAGATACTAAAGAGTCATTCCAGAGTTACAGGCATGTGAACATTCTCACAAAGATTGCACTTGGTGGTTTGGTTAATATAATTCCCTAAAAATAAACGTTGATTTCATCACTATATCACCTCGTTTAGATTCCCAGTAAAAGGTGCAATCTTTATGGGAGAGATATCACGTGACTGCCATGTAGTATTAGTTGGAATAGCATTTATATGCACTAACCTAAAACAAAGCACATTACTAACCGGATAATAAATCTTCTGCAGAGAGAATTACATCATTTTTGAATTATCATTTCATCTGAAAAAACACGAAGACACCATTTCTATTCTTAAATTAAAGCACCGCCAGCAAGAATTTTATTACTCAATATAATATGGCTTGCTGCACGAATGGACTAGGAAAAAGTGACAAGTAAAAACCTCTTTCGTAGAGAACATCAAATCAACCGTATTTTGTAGCATTTCATTGGAAATTGGAGGCTAGACATCGACACTTTATTGCACTTTATGCTACCGTATATGCAAATCATTCATTTAGACTTTCCCCGACTTTGAGGTTGAAGTTAAGGTCTTTGGCTCGTGGATAATTACGAGAATGACAGCTGAAACCATTCTGTCTGGTTCATACAATATGGCTGATCAAGAAAAGCTATTTTTGTGTTAGTTCCCATACATAATTATAGTTTACATCATTAAAACGAGTAAAGATGTGGGATTGGAAGCATTTTAAGCGAGGTAGACCACAATGCAATGCAATGCCACAAAATGTAATAAAATGTATGGGTTGCATGTTCCATGTCAAGTACCACACTCCTAATATGTGAAGGTTACTCACAATGCAATTTGCCTATTCCACATTTTAACTTTATCAAACGTCTGGAGTAGGAGTGGAGTATGTCGTGGTACACAATTCAATTTTAATTCAATTAACGAAAATGGGGTTTGGATATTTAAATTTTATTAAAAAATTGTGGATCTCATCCTTTCCATTGAAGTTGAGTAAAAAGGGTATAACTCGATAACGGATTATGTCGGTGCATTTCACGGCCGTGTATTAATGGAATATACCTACCTATGCACATATATACATCAAACTAACTGTTGCATGAAATCATTCGTAGATGCAACTAGTAACATTATTAAAATTAATGATTGATAAAGAAATAATGAGAGAAAACAGAGCAACGCCAATTTTTTACCGTCACACACAAGAAGAAAGTAACATAGAGGAGGGCGTATAGGTATACGTAAATAGCAGAGAGCATGAATACTAAAGCTTCCTGCGTAAATAGTTGTACAAAAGCGTTACAAAACGGTGTATTGGCATATGAATGTTGTCAATCTTACGACATCGCATTAATTAGGGTCATTTCATTACGTTCTCATAATACAAATTCCAGTACGATATTGCATCATAAGAAGTTTAACAATGAAGCAAACGTAATATATTTGCGGTAGGTTAAGTCAAGTGTAAAAGTAACTGAAAAGGTAAAAGTAGATCGAAAGCTTTGTCATCCTACGGAACAGGAGGTTTAAAGTATGTCACTGACATGACATGATAGTGAAAAATGGAGCCTCGTACACGTGATCCCTTCAAACTTTACGAGTTTGCTCTCAATAGCACTAATTCAAATCGGATTATTTTAATAAAAATTATGTATCCAGCTCGCTAGACCAGTCTGCAAACTTTTCCGAGAAAAGTGTGTCAGTATCATTACTACTGTATTACCGTTGCGTGAAGTGAAACTTCCGTAAATTAAGAATATACAATACCTATCTGGTGTGTAGATAGGTGCTTATGCTGTATGTTTAGCACGATAGAGCTTGAGAAAAATAGCTATAGCTCTACGAAACCAAGCTAGATTCCAGATTTAGATTGAGTAATCAAGCTTAAGATTTAAGATTCTCTTTAACAAATCTCAACAGATGTGGAGGGCCTCTGAAAGGGGGATCTACCTAGTACCTTCATTAAATTTTAACCGGCCTACTTTAGAAATCTCATAGGACGGAGAAAGTGAAAACAAAATGGTGAAAGTACCACCCTCCTAAAAACAAACCACTTCGGTTCCTCTTGCTTGTTTGGCTTAAGAGGAATTACACGACTTGACTTGACTTTCTAATTCCCAAATAAAAATATGTATATAGGTAGGTAGGTACTTTTCACTTCCTCCATATACATAAAATGCTTATTTATAAACTGTATGGCCTCGGTTGACTAATCCGCAAAGTTTTCTTTGCCTAGGTTGGTTGGTCGGTAAACAAGGCGATGTTTTTTGCAAGATAAACAAATAACTCTTTCTGATGCGATAAATACCAATATTGCTCACAGATACCTTTAAGGTACTACCCACACACTTTATAGGAACTCCAATAATAAAAATTTCATGAGAATAAAACCAGGGACTAGGAGTTTTAAAAACAACTATGCCTCTGTAAAAATAATGAGGATGCGATGAGAATTGCCATTAAGAAGAGTCTCATTTTCAGCAGGAAATAGTTAGCATTATACATGTTTGAGACTTGTTGTTCCAATAATTTCATTCTGAAGTAAAAAAAAAAGAACAAAGACAACAAAGGAAGGGAAGAGTGGCTCGTTGAAAATGATAAATCGTATGAGTTTTTGATAGGCTTCAATAAAGGTTATAGTGGGCAAACATCTAGCCCCCTTTTCATCAAACGTCTACAGTGACGTCCCCTCGTTGTAATGAGGTGGAACGGAACCGAAATAGAGACAAATGCGTATGAAGGTGAAACGCTTTAATCTTTAATGTCTTGGAGTGATACAGAGAAAGTAATAAAATGTGTATGTAGTTGTTTTAGACGACTAAACGTACGTTCCTACGCCTAGTAGTTTTCGGGCTAGATATAGTGTAAATATATTGATTCAATGGTCGGTCGGTGTTATATTTACTTCCATTGAGTATATAGATGAAGTGAAAAGTGTAATTTCATCCGGGTCATTTTTGGGCATCACGTAAACACAAATCAAACAAAACATATTATCATGTTGAGACAATGGGGCTTTCCTTTTCATGCCTTTCTCATGTTTCGAAACTGTCTGACGTTTTCAGACATTGACGTACCTTTATCATTAATATGTTGACAAAAACAAGCTGGACTGAATGTATGTATTTTTTATCTGTGCTTTTTAACCATTAAGTGTGCGAACGGAGTGGCAACGTCGTTATACGATGACCTTGTGAGGAACGGCGAAAACTCTTCGGTAAACGAGGTTTTGGACTATATGAAAAGAATCTGGAGTGAATGCAAAATGCCAATTTCCGAAGCTCTTTTAAGGGAAGCTGATACTGATGACTTGATTGCTCCTCCGGATGTTCCTCGCCCGCTTCCAATATTTCACTGCAATACTCACGTGGGCCATAGAGATGAACATCGGAACTTTGAGACAAACTTTCGAATGGAATATCCAGGAACCATGTCCCCACCGGATCATCTTCCAAGGTACGGGAATACTCAAATGTTGGATTTGATGCATGAAAAAAGCATTAACATACGTATAGATGCAATAGATCCAAATGACATCAAATGATTTTATTTTGGGTTAATGAAAAACTACTTTCCGACTCATGTTGATCCCAATGCATAACCGTGGACCCAAACCTGACTGCCCGTCTCAAAGGTGAATGCATAACCTAGTCTAAATCTAGCAAAACTTCAGACTAGTTAAAGCCATTTCACTATATGCTTCAGCTCATAGGGAAACCTGAGCAAACTTCAATCGAACCTACCCTAACTTCAATTAAGTATAGTACTGCATATCTCACACATTGCAATCTTCTCTTTGGTATGTTTTTGCATGTGAATTCGCAAATCCCACGAGGGAATTATTCGATTACGTGATTATTGGCTTCATAAAAACGAAGCAGATTTTAGCCCATTGAATCATAGCAAGTAAAGTCGATTTTATGCCTGAAGAGACTCTTATGGGACATGACGGTATAAAATTACATGTGCATGTGTGAGCTACATTACGAGAAGGTTTCGCAATAAACCATGAGAGATCACCAGTTCGAGAACTTTCACCAAGCAAATTCTTAAAAAGTATGATGAAACAATACCTGGAACAGGATCAGATATTATGTATATTTTGTAGAATTCATTTCATATTCAATTTTCTCAGTCGTGGGTTATCACTATGTACTTAGGTTTAAGTACGGGAAATGTTATTCACTAGAATATTGATGGGATGCAGGATGGGCTGATGATGGGATATGACATAAAAATACTAAAAAGGAAAGGAATCATGCTTTTGAAGTTATTACAGTTGGTTCATAGAATAAGACACATTATGTACGTAGTATGTAATGTAATTTCTTTGATAAAAAAGCTCATTAATAATAATAACTTGAAACAACCTAATTGCAAGCTGATTTTTAATCATTAGTTTAACGAGTATTCTCCAACTGCTAGCTGATTTAAGGACATAACCTTAATCAAGTAGGTATCCATATTTTTGAATTTTTTGATTAGTTTATTGACTTCAGAAGCCCATATTTCTTTCCAAGATATAATTAATGTTCTTATTTCCAATAAATGTAGCCACTCCTCTTTTACTATTAAACAAATCATCAAGGGGCAAGTAGAGCCGGTGTTTGCAAATGGAAATGTACTCTTTGACCTAAAATTAATTGATCAATTTGATACGCAATGTTGTTATCATGTGTGATTTGATGATGAATGATTATTGAACTTACTAGACAAGAAAGAAGGTGAATAGAAGGCAATATAAATGATGGACTACGTAATATCTGGATGGCATGAGTTCATCACATCAAAAATTCCTCACCTCGAAGTATGTAGTCACCGCTAATATGCATATTTCAAAATCTTTGTTGTTTTTTTCAGCGAGCTGATACCCAGATACTTCGTTATTGAAAAACAACAGCGTGGGAAATGGAACATCCACGGAGTACAACCATACTGGCTATTCCGGTTCGACACAAAGCTTTATGAAACTTGTAGACTCCGAGTAACGGCAGTCTCTCCAAAGTATATTTATCCTCCGGTCATGTCACCTCCCGTTACCCTCTTTGGTGAGTGAGATGTTTTTTTCATCATTTCATTTCATTATGACTTTACCGCGGCCTGAAATTATAATTATGAGAGTGCTTCATTAACTCGTTGGCGTTGGCCAAAGAGCAAAGTTCAGAAAAACAACTTCCTACGTAGACTTAAATTATAAGCTGAAAAATTTGAATAAATCATCAACTTGTTATTGTTAGCTAACATGTGTGCATTATGTTGCATGTAGGGTGATTTCCGGTTCCATGATCGAGATTTCAAACTCAAACATGTCTCATTAGAGAAGATCGATAGGTAGTTTGGAAAAGAGGCTAAGGCCCTTTTCATGGTTCCCAGATATTTCGCCGACGAAATTTCACGGACGGGCAAATGGTCGACGATGTATTTCATCGACGGATATTTCG
>JAQIWX010000961.1:0-12399 GCA_034696785.1 Lepidocyrtus cyaneus | reverse complement strand
AAGCTGATCACTTATATATTTCAGTAGTGCTAATCTTATCATGATAGGGGTCAAAGTGGGTCAAAGGTCCGTAGTTAGATTGTAACCATTTATTAGCCATGGCTTGGCATGGGAATATAAACAAAACAAAATACCTCGAGAAATTATCTTTTCTTGTTTTTTTTTTAAATAAAAAAATTCCTCCAGTTTGTCCTTTTTTTGTTTCAAACAGCACGTTGTTTCATTTCACTCCAAGTCTATTTGTTGAGGAGTCGCCAGCTAGCATAGTTCACACAGCGGGATCACTGCCCAGTTTTATGATTATGATTAGTCCATGAAAACAAAAAAAACACAGTTTTCCATTGTTTACTCGACCGTTTGTGAGAAGTCATATAAAAAAAAGGTATGATGATCATCATCATCGTCATTATCACAATGAATAGGGTTCTCAAAAACATTATTTTTCATATATTACACAAGTTTTCTTGTGAGATTTGTGTCTGGTGATAAGGCAAACATGTGGTCATATTCATATCATGTCATGTCCATTTTTGTTAAGTATTTGGGTAAAAACTGTGTTGTGAACAGGAGAGCAGTCCAGTGCCAATCAAAAGGGTGAAGCTTGGAAGAAAGAAAGAAAATGAGTCAGTTTTCTGGGTTTCCAAGACATAATAATCATGTCATGTCCTCTTTATGAGGAGGACTGGCTTGCTTATCATCTTTCCTTCTGGATTCTGGATGGTGAGTAAATAAAGGGTGGTCCTTTCTTCATAATAAAAATAATAAGAATAATAATATGATGATTATGATTAGGCATACTAAACTTACTTTTAGGAATGGAAAATATTTTCCAGTTGTCTGCCTCAAGTAGAACAGTTGTCAAGGGCAACATCAAAGTTTATCAAAAAAAAGCTTTTGGGTCGTGATGTGATCATCTTTCTGAGAGTCTTGAGCTGGAGGAGTCAACAATAAAACCAAGCCACACAGACAGACAGAGAAAATAAATACAATCGGCCAGAGCCACACACTGACAACAATGCATAAAGACGGATTGGAGCTTTAAATACGAAAATGTATGCATATTTTAGAATGATTATGATATGAGTGGGGGATGATTATGCTTAAGTTTCCCTGGCATTTGATGTGGTGCAGCCAGCTTATGACAAGCATGTGAAAATGGGCAATTGTCCGGGACAACAATAAAAAATTCTTTGATGGGCATTGCATTGCATTCTATCCTCCACCTCCATCCAACATAAGCCATATGTAAAAGGCATATAGGTATTGCATAGAGAATTCAAATATTATATCGTAAGTTATGTGTGACAGAAAAATTATGACAGGAGGAAGAAGATAAGTCACCATGGAGATGAGATGAGACAACATCATCATCATTTCCACCACACCTTACTCACCTTCTTCCATCTTCATTTGTGGTCTCTGAGGTCTGGCCTGGCTCACTTTCATTTCAGTTTACTCCCATTTCACTCGGTGCTATATTACCTTCCAATTCCAACCAGAATCATGCCCAACTGCATTCACTTTTGTAGTATGACTTCATCTCTGGTTGTTGCATTTTATTATGCTAATGAGAATAATAGAAGGAATCTCTCCATTGTTAAAATAAAGCGGATGGAGATCAAGATGACGCTGATGCTGATATTTGGCCACCCACATCCAGAATTCTTCTTCTGGTCCTCACCATCTTCTTCCATCACATCCTTTTTTCTCGGCCCTTTTTTCCCACATGGGAAGGAAAAATCTTCTTTCTTTCTTAAAAAAATAACGAGGAAAACTCCAGCCCGTCATCTTATTGTTATGCTGATTATGCACAGACTATGCTAAGCCAAGCTCAGAGTTTTGTTACATTTACCCATTTCATTATTACATATTACCATCATCTTTGTAGTAATGAGGAGGGGACCTCACCCAAAGCCGAGCATGTCTTAATTACAGTTACGTATCATCGTTGAATAATGACGAGAGATGGGATATGGCTAGGTTGAGAGATAATCTCATGAATAATTGTCAATCAATCATCAAAGAATAATAAAAAAAATACAGGCTTGGATTTCGATCAGCTCATGAATTTTTGCCAACAGATCCATTCCAATCAATAATCGTCCAACAAGTTTCTGATTCCCGAAGATTTCTCTGGACAAGCATATGACTACTATCATCAAACTGAAAAAAAAAATGTGGAACTGTCAATTTTCCCAACGATGACAAATGGAATCATAAAAATGTTAACGAACGAGGATAATGGGATTAGATAAAATGAAAAATTGGCTAATCCTATTGCCCAATTCTTCCACCCAAAAGCCAAGCTCAACTCAAGCCCAAGTGGAGTGTGTTTATCCATCACAAACAATAATATTTACCTTGATTACCGCCTTCCCTCTGCCAATAATATGGTAATTCAGGTAATGACATATAAAAAAAACCTTAAATGGACGAAGATGATAATGATGATCATGACGATCATCATCATCCTCATTGCTTATGAAGTGACATGTGTATATGGCCATATCAAGCATCATTTTTTGGGGGGCTTATCTCCTTTTTCTTACCTGTTCAAAATAAAATTCTAAGATCATCAATGCTTTGGCATGAATCACTCCCAATTTTTTTCCCTGTAAAAAAAAAACAACACAACCTTTCCATTCATTCATTCTGTTTGGAAGGTAA
This sequence comes from Lepidocyrtus cyaneus, assembly GCA_034696785.1. Lineage (NCBI taxonomy): Eukaryota > Metazoa > Arthropoda > Collembola > Entomobryomorpha > Entomobryidae > Lepidocyrtus > Lepidocyrtus cyaneus. Next base: position 9,732 of record JAQIWX010000961.1, on the reverse strand, counting down.
AATTGTGAAACTTTTTTATTTTCTGGATGAACCGTTTCTCTTTTATTTTTTTCATTGATGAAAAAAAAATAAGTAGGGATTACACATAATCTGATTCTTTCTTTCTCTTTTTCCATGATCCCCAGTCAATAATAATTCCATTTTTTTTCTCTCAAAAGGTTAAAGTAAATTTTGGAAAGTTTTTTTTTTGTACTGACGATGACTCCCGACCGTTTCCAGCAAAACAAAAAGAAAAAAAGATTTTTAGAATGAGCCTTAGTCCTTTCAATGATTTTTTTTCTGTAAAACAACAAGGAAATGAGAATGGGAATGGAGGAAGTTGCATTATTATTTTTTGGATGCTCTTTTTTATGCTTGTGCTTTGTTAATTTTGAAAGGTGATCCAATCCAGGTACGTTCATTCTCAAACTGCACCATACTTTTTTTCATACCTGATGATCCACCTTAACCTGATGTACGAGGGAAACCGGGAGTCCCGGTGACAATGACAATTAAAAGGAGGAAAAAGTTTTACAGGTTTTTTTATGTTATAGTGCATCTATCCATTTCAATTCAATTCAATTGAATAAAGGCTCAATTGTTGGATTCCTATTCAGTTCCCAAATTCCCCACAGTAAATAAATAGGAGGGCTGGATACCGGATTCCGTTTTCATTGGAAATTGTCCTTTTCTCCCCAAAAATTGCATTGTCCCCAGTTCATTCTGTTATTGTGTATTGCCGTTAAAAGGAAGCTCGTATGAGAGCTTTACACTGCTATACTCTACCCTTAATAAAAAAAAATCTCCATTCAGTTGGGAGAATACAAAATAATAATAATAATAAATCTCAAAAAGGAATTGTGGAATGACTGGCTCAAAAGACGGGATGAAGGACAGCCAAAACCCGGCCATGCCAGACAGCAAGGTACCAACAGGCCAAATCAAACCAGAAGAGAAAAGGTGGATGTTTCTTTTATAAATGAACCTCTGCACTCCTGATAAAAATGACAATGATCTTCTTCGTCCTCCCTTGGATCCCGGAGGAGGAACAAGTACAATACCAAAAACTATAAACCAACCTGTAAAAGAGAATCTATTTAGTAGGCACAAGGAACTCAATAGATTTATGCATTTTGAATCACTTTGCTCATTCATGACAAAGAATACTCTTTTTTTCTGGTAAAATGCACTGGAAGGTTTACTAAGGTCATACCTTTGGAGAATGGAATCCGGTGCTGAACAATTGAGAAAATGGTTTCTGGTAAAAAAAAAATATAATAAAGTTTTAAGGTGCATTTCAATTTTGTATTTACAAAAAAACACCTTATATGCAGTTGCATTGAACCCACCCGTGTCTCCATCTCTCTTTACGTTTTTAACGAGAGATCCGAAGTGAAGATTGGGCAAAGAAGAGGGAAACTATTTCATCTTGCATCTCATTTTGGAAAAAAAAAAATAAAAAAATTGTCCTCGTCCATATGTATACCATTCAGTTTTTCTTTTCTTTCATTGTGAATCATCGGAATCCGCCCATGTGCCCCAATTTCTTGTGTGTAAAAAATCTATTCATTCTTTACCCTCCCTTCCCGTGAATCATGTGCATTTTTATTTTTATTTTGTAAAAAAGAAAAAAGTACAACTGGCTATGTGTGTGCATTATGCATTATCCACGCATCAGCGTGCCATCATCCCATCCCATTTGCCATTGCATTAGTGTATTGCCCGGTTGGGAAGGTTAAGAAGAAGGTGAGAAATGATCGGGGAGATTTAGAGAAGAAAAAAAGTAAGAAGAAGGAAAAAATTCTCTTAGGTAAAATGGATGAGGGCAAAGCTCAGAATGAAATTCTTTTTTCTCTTCTTGGAACTTTTAAACTTGTGATTCCTTTCTCTGATCTCCCATTGATTTCTTTTCGATATTTTTTTTTTACATTCCTCAATGATCCGCACTAGCTTACTCTTAAATCCTCATTTATTTATTTGTTACGCATTGGATTGCAGGAATGGGAATAGCGACGGGGTTGTAAAAACCTTTTGCCCTCATAAGTATTCCTTTGGGACTCCACTGGCATGGCTTGGTATAATAATACCTGGATGCTTCTTCCCAACAATGGGAACAAGTCAATGGAATGGATGGGGATGACGGTGGTGGAGGAAGGGCATCTGAAAAAAAAATACAAAATTATTTATCACCAAGTTGCATCTTCTTCTTCTTCTTCAACTCTGATGATGTTGATGTTGAAAAAATCTTGCCAGACATTCTGGTACCTGGATCATCATCATCATCATCATCACCATCACCATGATGGAATGATCCTTCTTCTCCTAATCACAATCAAGAAGGACGAGAGAGAGAGAGAGAGAAGAACCAAGTGGAGTGAAGATGAGGCAAGGTGGCATTTCATTATAATAAATAGATTTCTTTCCTTCTCTCTCCAAATGATTATTATTTTCCGTTGGACACCTTCCCCGATCGTTTTCTTCTTCTTGCTCTTCTGATGAAATGGGCTGATAGTGGAGGAAGGCCAGATTGCATTATTATCATAAAATGATTCCTCTTCTTCTTCCTATCTACTTTCAGGAGAGTAGTACCAAATACCAACTTAACTTTTATCTCCTTTTCGGTTTTTTTATTTTATTTTATTTTCTTCCCTTCGATATATTAGTTTGATATACGGCCCTCCTCACAGTTGGCATCTCAAAGATGCATGCATACATAATGCGAACTAACGAGCCGGGACTCAAGAAGAAGAAGAAGAAGTGGAAGAGATTGTGGCACTGCACGACCCATATAAAATATATATATATCCATCCATATCCCCATAATCATCATCATCGTCGTCGTCATCATTTTACGCCACGCCAGACAGAACGGCATCAGCAGCAGCAGGGTGCGACGTTTTTTTCTTCTTCTTCTGTTTCTTCCCTCCTCCGACACTTTCCTCCACCATCACCAATACCAATACCATGTCCACCATTCACTTTTCTATAAAGAACATTTTTCCTGTTTTTTTTCCTCTCTTCTCTTGTTCAGGAAACTACTACTACAATAATAACAATCATTGTTGTAAAATGGATGGAGTGTGAGAAGAGCAGCAGCGGTGTAAGGAAACTAATACGGAACAAGGGAAGCTCTCCTTTTCATATATTTATTGCGTAACAAATAAGTATCAAGAGGAAAATGGATGGACGGACGGTCCAATATCGAACACACACAGACACAGACAGACACATAGGTACATACACATATTTTTACCCGAGTAACGAGAAAATCATAAAAAAAAGTACATTTTTTGTACAATGTTATGTGTATAATGGCGTGTTAGGAGGTGGTGGTGCTGGTGCTGGAATTTTTTTTTTGGATGGAGGCGACGAGCAGTCTGGCCCTTTCTGCTGACTCTGGAGTTGACCTGGAACACACGCTGGGCCGAGAAAAAAAAATATATATTCCTATTGGGATGAAATGGATGATGCAACTCTGGCATCCAACTCCACAAGTGACAGGCTGTTAAAAAAAACTGTACACTTATCAAAAAAAGGAACGTGATAAAGGAGGCTAGTTAATCTTTTGACTTCTTATCGTAATGGGTGGATGAAGAACAAGCTGAAACTTAATGTTCCAAAAATAACTTTCGTGTATGTAATAAGAAATGCAATTACATTATGGAATGGCTTTTAGCTTCATCATAATCCCTCCTCGTCTCTCATTCCAGCACTCACTCTCAGATTTTAAAAGCTGATACGAATCAGCATCAGATCTTCTGGAATGGAATTCAAACCTTGAAACATGAAACAATTCGTTGAAAAATGAGAAGAGGAGTTGAGGTTAGTTAGTTAGTTGAGGACAAAGAAAAGTGCATAGTAATAATAAATTTGCCAACTTTCATAACTGCATCTCACAATCAGACTCTTTCAGACTCTGTTTTTTTTTTCAGAATGCATTTTTTTTAGCTCATTATTATTATTACGTAACAACAACACAGCACACACCATCAACATTTTTTATGAGTTTGCCCCTGCTCTGCTCTATCCAATTCCACCAAGCCATGCATGTACGATATTGTTGTTATTGCTTGCTTTGTTACGCGTCGTAAAAGTTGTGCTGTGCTGAGGCTAATTTGGGATGAGCGTTTTTCTTCCTCTCTCTCTTCTTCTTCTTCTTCCAGTTACGTAATTATCCTTTCTTGTGAGTTGTGACGGAGGACTACTGGATGTTTCGTTTTCGTAACAGTTTTCTTTTACGTAATAGCAAGGAGGTTTTCTTTTTCCCTACATCTTGTCCCGTTTTGTTTATTTATGTAAAAAAAAACAACTTCTCTTGTGGGGTAATAAAACATGACAATTTTTATTGCTCTTTCTTTCGGAGAGGGAAGAAAAAAATTGTCCTATTTTTATGTGCAGGGATGGATGATGCAAAATGATATCCACTTCCCTCTGATTTTTTCTTCTCCTCTCCACTACTAAATCAATCCATTATACATAGTAATATTTTTTTTTGTATTAGATTACATAATATATTCTCTCTCGTCCATTTACATACAAATTTTTATTGAAAGAAGAGGGTTTTCTCTTCTTTGGATGCTGATGATGATGATGATGATGATGCTCATGCGTAACTTGAGGAAAAAGGGTCAAACCTCCCAACTCGCTGTTCTGGATGGATGTGTCATCTTTACAGTACAAAGCTATTCCTGCATTTTGATGCTCATTGTCGTCATTGTCCTTTTTTTACGTTTTCCACAAACATAAACCAAAGGACATAATTTTCAAAAAAAAAAACGGGGTGGAGGAAGGTACGCGACATTTAAAAAAAAATGCTCAGGTTACGCAAGTAAACCTTCTTGGATTATATTCGTGGAAGAGGAGGATGATGTTGATGTTGATGCTTCCATGTCTCGAAACCAGCTAGACTTTGAGGCAGTCCTCGAAATAAAATATCCACTACCCGTTTCTAATTTTTCCTCCTCATCCCTGGGATCCCTTCCAAGAAGCAACTTGAAATAGTTTTATAAGCCTTTAACCTCCCTCTTTTCCCTTCTACAGTTGATCTTTGGGCGGGTTGTGAACTCTCGGCTCAAGCTCAAGCTCAGCTCAGCTCATGTGAAAAGAAGGATTGAGCAAGAAGAGAAGAAGAAATTTTTTTTATTCACTCCTTTACATTCTTTCTTCGTCCTTTTTCGATAAAAAAAAGAGAAGAAATGAACAGTTCGTCAGGAGAGATTATCCCTCTCTTCTGGGCGAGGAGGAGGAGGAGGATGAGGAAGAAGAAGAAGTGTCCCATTCCATTCCACAGTATGTTGAATAGGTTGCTGCTCCTATTCTTCTTTCTGGAGTCCTTTATGAGGTTGGACAATTGGCATTGCCATGCTGTCTGGAATGGATGCTCTTTATCGTCATCTTCATCATCATCATCATCGTGGAAGATGAGTACACTGCGTCGTGTGAGGGGATTATCTACTTTCCCACTCACTCACTCAAGCACAAACAAACAGCCAGTTTCATTCTCATTTAAAAAAAAGAAGATGCTCTCATCTTGCTTTGGTTTGTAACAGTTTTCAAACGTTGGATTTGCATTCGTGTCAAAGAATGTTTCAATCCTGTCGTGTCCTCTCTCTTTCGTTCCTTGTTTGACTTGGGACGTACATAATAAAAAATGGGACAGTGACGCTATAAAACATCATGGAAGGATTAAAATCTTATCATATGGAATGAAGTGGAGTACAAGTGCTCATTCCCAGGATCCAGGTTGTCTGCTTAAAAAGCTTGATAGGCGGATAGATAACATGATTTGATGTAATGATGCATGTGTCAAGCAGAATCAAACCAAGCTTGGGAAGAAAATTTGTGGGGAAAACAATAAAAACAAAGTGAAAGGTAAATACAAAATGTTTCCCCCGAAAATGGGAGCAACGAGAATGGAAATCTGCTTTTGTATTGTTATACATATATTTACATACACCAAATTGGTGCAAACTAATGAGGAGCTTATCTTTATTTTTGTTATCAGCTATCGATAAGGTTTACGGAAAGTGGGGTTGTTGTGTTCACTCCTCCATTTACCTGAGGATGACGAAGATGAAGGGAATCAGCTCAACTCAAATAACCTTTTTCGTTTTTTATTAGTATTATTACGTAAAATCGAGCTCGTTTGAATATTTTATGCTCATGATAAGCATTTTATCAATCAGCTTCATTTGCATAGGTCGCGGATTGATTGGGCTGTATATTAATTTCTTTGCATTTGCAAACCTTTCCCAGGGATCTTCAGTTGGGCTAACCCACTTTCCACAATAAAGTTTGCTTAAGAATGACTAAAAACCGTGGAAAAGGTAAACTCCAGCGGCGCGCAATCCATGTTTAACTCTCCCAGGCTCATCTTATTTTTTTGCTTATTAAAGTCAACGCTTATTTATTTCCCACTTTTTACGCCCGTCAATATTTAGCTTTCTCACGTGCTACTCAAAAATACTACTTACTGTGTACTCCTTGCCAACAGTCAGAAAACTGTCATCTGTCATCTTGCGTAAGTCATCTGATTTATTTAACTGAGCTGCAGAACTCAACGGAAACATTTTGGTGGCACTTAAATCGCACTATTTTCGTTTCACACTTATTTTCTTGTCCCGATTTTTTTTTAAAAGCATTTCCATGATTTTTTTTTGCAACTGGACAGATTCAATTAATGATAATTTTATTGCCACTTTAATGACATGGCAGCAGTAGCAGTTGAAGAAGAAAAAAAAAGTCAATATAAATATATATCATTTCAGGGGAATAAAAATCACATCATTATCTCCCTCCTTAAAAAAAACACGCCAACTTCAATCCACACCTGCCCCAATCAAACCTAAAGTAAGAAAAGAAAAACATAAAAACCGAAGGTGTTTCTCTTGTCATGCCAAATTTAATATCATTTTGATGATCCCGAAATTACACACTTAAGAAAAAATGAAAACTATCTTTATCATCATCATCATCATAATCATCCATTTCATTTTTATTTCCCCCTATCAATAATCCATTCATCCATCCCAAAAACATTTCCATTTACACTTGTCCTCCACTTACACTTGATCCACATGAGATGAGATCAAGCAGGAGAAAAAAATTGATCGCTCTCGAAAAAAATGATAAAATTATTAAGACAAGAGGAACAAAAGGGGCGAAATTTAAATTGAGATAACTACCGCCTATAACAAGGAGTAGCTTACATAACAACAGCCATAATATAATATAACTTGATTGAATATGAATGAGCCAATGAAAAAAAAATTGACGATGTTCATCTTCATCATCATTATATTTATCGTCATCACCAGTCAACAGCAAAGGTACCTCCATCACAAAAATAAAAATAAAACTTTATTTTTTTTTTTGCAAGATCGGCTTAAGTGGCCCGCAAATATACATATTTATAGATATAATTCCCCTCCTAATATGAATTCTCCTCCCTCCTCCTCTGATATTGAGATTGGGACGTAATAATGCGAAAACATACGGAATAAAAAATAAGTTGCTTTGAAGAAGAATGGAAGCAAATTAGAAGAATGAGTTCAAGTTGAGCAAAAAAAAATCCTAGAGAAATAAGCGGGTTTTTTATTCCATCTTTAACAAGTACGTAAGTGGGGAGGTTTTGGGTTTAGGTTTAGGTAGCTACCCGATAAAAAGATGGATCACTCTAGCCCATCTTTTAAAATGTAATTAATCATATTATCATATAATTTTTTTTTGTTTCTCTCCAATTTCATTCCACACCTGTATAAAATCCATCCATGTACTCCCATTTTTCTGCTGATGATTATACGCTTCTGTTTTGAAGATGGTTTTGTGTTTTTTTGTTTTTTTTTTTGCGTAACAAAGTAACAACAACAACGTTTGGGAGAGGAGCTCATGGCTTGGGCTGCGCTGGAGAGATGAGAAGAAAAAAATGTACTTTCCCATGGAGAAGAAGAAGAATCGCTGAGAAAGAAGAAGATCATCATCATCATCATTACTGATCACCTGTTCACTGATTATGACTGATAATAATGATGAGCAGTTGTTGTTCCTCCTTTTTTTTGAGGTGGTGGTGGTGGTGTCCGTAGCAAAAGGTACATGGGATGGTGTAGCCGAAAGCCAAGGGGGAAAAAAGCTTCTTTGACTTGGGAAGAGAAAAAATGACAGATTGCCTTTGCAAAAGTTCTGCTACAATCCATGACGATGATGATGATGATGCCAAGCGAAGCGAATGAACGTTTCGAGTAATTCATCTTTTTTTATGCGGGGATGATGTTGATGATGATGACGATGATCAGGATCGGGTTAGTGGGTACCTAACCATTTGAATTCCGAGCAAGCAACCCCTCTCTCCGGTCCGGATACCTACTTACGTACCTGCTTGAATGGAAGTCAATGATACAGAAGCCGAAAAAAAATTGAATTAATCGCTGTTCATCTTGAATAAAACTCGAAGATGAGGATGAGGATGATTTTCTTTTTTATTACAAGCCCACTTGCAAATTGCTCAGCAAGGACTACACTACATCCATCAATCAACCTGAAAGAAATAGAGGAAATCTGCTTAGCATATTCCACACACTGGTAGGTATTATGGGAACAAACAGCGCAGCAGCTCAGCCAAACAAGATGAGCTTGTTTAACCATTTTGGAATTGCAAATGAGATAAAAAAGAAAGCGATTACATTATATTGACGTTTTAATCCGAAAAAGGAATGATCAGGTTGAGATTCGATTCCAGAGAAAAAAATCATTCTCATTCTGACACTAATCATCTGTCAATTCCCTGGACATTGACATTGACATTCAGCGATTCCCCTCCTCAGGCTGATGATGATGATGATGAGTATGCTCAACACTGTCAAGTTTTTTTTTGTTGCCATGATTGGTATACAGTATACCACCCGCATTACCTAAAAAAATTACCCAAACAAAAAACAAATTGCACTGCATTCATTGCATTGCATGAATGTATGTGGATGTTTGAAAGCCGGCAACCGAGACGAAGAAATGGACAGTGAGAAGAAAAAAAATCAACATTTTACTAAGCATCCTTTCTTTTTCTTGCTGATCGATTTCCACTGATGATGGTCACTGACGCTTACTATGGTATGGTGAGTAGCATGGTCCATACGCTTTCGCCTGTGAATAACCTTGATGGAACCTTTACTCCTTTTTTTTTTTTCTAATGAATCTCATTCCTTCTTTTTAAAAAAAAGTTCAGTATTTAATCCCGAGTAAGTATAACGCATGCATACCACTAACTCACAAATATATATCTTTTAGGTGTTTTTCAGGTGTAATTTTCTCTCTTGAGATGCTTATCAATTTTTTGTGACTTTTTTTATTAGCTGCATACAAACTTTTGAGATGGTTTTGTGGTTGTTGGTAAAAAAAAATATGATTTGGCTTATGATGATCTAGCTCTGGACTGGACTGGACTGGAGTTTGCACGTGTGTTCGCGGAGTATGCCTGGATGAATAAGCTTGTCATGTCAGCAACAGCACAGCAATAGCAACAAAAAATGCATTTTTTTATCGTTCAGCGCATCAGCCAAGCGCAAGCGTTATGGGATGGGATGTGATCTGGTGATATGGGCTCATTCACGCTATAAAAATTTTGGGTCTTGAGTATGCATATTTTTATTTTGGATGGATACCCTCTCCTCCATTTCATCAGGTGAATTGTCGGCCTAGTCCTAGTCGTTGAGGTGGATTGGTGGTGGTTTCGATGAGTATGACCTGACTTTTACTATTTAG
>JAQIWX010000960.1:0-12408 GCA_034696785.1 Lepidocyrtus cyaneus | reverse complement strand
TCTTGTTTTGCGAGATATATTTTTTCGAATAATTGTCCGTCGAAAAACTGTCATGCTTAATCCAGGCCGACACCCATTGTATGCGTTGCGCTGCTCGGGATACAAATCAAAGTCATGTCATGATAGGTCTGTAGAGGGAAGGAAATTAAGCAATCTAGTTTTGTTTATGGCTTGGTGCAGTTATTTTTTTAACTGATGATAATTCATCGCCATCGCCCATGGCTTGAAAGGATAAACTGCTTCTTAAATTATTCACGGATATCTATTTTAATGACAGCCTATATTATTATCCTTTATAGTAAGTGTCCAAGTAAATATCATTCACTTTTCATTTCAGATTACGTAACCACAACACAACTGTACAAACACGGGATGGATCTGATATAGCGTGAGAAAAAAAGTGTTCATTTCGTATCATCCATCATATCCCTAAAACAAGCTGCTATTCTGCTGCTCTCTGGATTTGTTAGCCATGGGCCATGGACAAAGAACCAGAGACAGAGGATGCGAATACCTAAGCAAACTTATCCGTAACAGTATCAGATTGCCCCAACAAAAGTGACGTTGTACTCCTTGTCAACGGCATTTTACAACTGGTTTCATTGCTGATCTCGATGAAGCTCCTTTTGCTTGGATTATTATTAGATGAATACAGCATTTTATGCAATTTGTGACAGTAAAAAGATGATATTACTTTTGACCTATAGCATGTAAGCTGACGACGCTGACGCATTGCCAAGAGTTTAACAGCGATAATTTTTGCAGGCTGGCAGCAGTATTTTCCAGGGAAGTCTAACGGAGCAAGAGCAATTACCTTTTTTTAGTATCAAGAGTAAAATCAGGAAGAACAGAAGCGAAATAAATTCTCATCAATTATTTCACTTGACAATGGGACTCCCGGTGCATTTTACAGTGCTTCTTCTTTCGGCTATAACATTAAGCTGTTGTTCCTCACCACCACCACCGGTGAGCACCTGCCTGTCCCAACGGCAGCGGAACGAATAATTTTGCCGTTATCTAATGGATCAAAGCCTCCAATGACCAGCTCCCCTTCTGCAATCTGGAAGTGGCCGGGATGGAAAACGGAATGAAATTGTATCTCGCCCAAGTGGCACACTTTAACGACATCCACAACTCCAGCTACAGGATCCCCAACACCCTCCAAATTGGGAGGGAAGTCAATGCCACCATCATCTCCACGTATGGGAGGCAATACACTTCCACGACTTAGACTTCCTGATTTTGGATGCCCCACCGGGGTCACTTGAGCTGGATCCCATTTTCGGGATGGCGGAGGAGCTTTGTCCCAAGTCATGCCGTGATCGGGGGAACATTCAGCCCATTTACGGACCGGAAGTGTATTCCTGTCGGGTTGCTCCCTCTGAGCGGGACCTGATTCGGGGAAGATATTTGCCTGGGACTGGAAGCTGCTATTACGAATATAGTAAGCGTCGTTCGTAATTAAAATTCGATTAATAATTCAAGCATAACAATTAACAGCCAATAATACTTAACGATCAAGAATTGGTTATTGAGAGCATACGTGAGTAAGAAACTGGTCTTTTTTTCTTTACACTGGTAGAAAATGATTATAAAAAATATTGACACTTCCTTCATTATCACACCTTCTTGACTTGCACATGTGCCTGACTATTTACAACTAACAATTTTTTCTTCGAATGGCTATTCAAACGAATCATTTCAATTTCAATGAATTACCTAATTACCCAGCCTTCCCACCTGACTTGTTTTTTGGGGTAGTTCTTATCCAAATGGTATCGTCCGAACCCTTGCCCGCACAGGTGGCATTTGAAGGGCTTTCCATCAGCGAAGTTATGAGTCCTGACGTGCTCGCAGTAGCGACTTTGCCGAGCGAACCTCCTGTGACAGGTCGGACACTCATACGGCTTCTCGCCGGTGTGAATTCGGACATGCTCCACCAGATAGTTCTTCCTGGAGAAAATCCTTAGGCAGGTTTCACACTGGAATTGCTGTTTTGGAGCAGAACGAGAACGGGGAGGGATTGTCTTACTCTGCGGAGAGATAAACAAATTGAAAATCAAAATCAGACAAGTCGAACATAAATCAATTTTTTAGCTTGAATTGCAAAGACAAAATATATAGCATTTTTCTACCTTAGCCAGAGATTCTACATTTTGGATTTTCAGTTCCCGTTCCGGTTCCGCTTTTGATTCTTCCACGTTTTGGAATTTGTGACTAGCGGGATTCCCAGCATGATATATTTTTGTTTCCATATTCATCACTTCCGGTTTCAATTCTGGGTACTGGATTTTCTGATAAGTATGATCCCCATCGTGATTGGCCCCGCTTTGGATTCAACGTTTTGAATTTATCAGATTAGTAGAATCTCCATTGTGTTGGACTTTTGGTTCCAGTTTCATCAAATCAGCTTTGGACTCCACCTTTTTCAATTCTCAGAAACGGATAAACAACCTGCAACGGACTCACCTTACAGAATCCTTTTGTACGGATAAACAAGAGCTTTGAGACATGTGTTGAGTTGTTATTTCTTCGAGTGACTCCTTTGTCCGCCTCTGCCTTTCGTCCTGCTAAATGTACTATGGCTGGTTGGGTTGTCAAGCTTGGCTTTGGCCTTGAGAACAAAAATGAACAAAGTTGTGTTTGACTTGACAGCAGACGCCAACGCTGCTTTGCTCGTTACATGTAAGTTGATTATCTGTAATTTTTTAAATTGAATTGAAATATGATTATAAGTCAGGATGAATAATTCATGATTTTTGGAAAGGTTTGGATGGATGATTTGGAATAGCATTTATTTTAATGTTCAACAGATTTTTTTTTAGCTGAAACAAGATGAATAATTGATGAATGATGATAAATTAGTTGATAAAATTTAAGGCAGGGAACATATTTTTTTTGCAGACTATAACTTAACTTCCTAAGCATCTTTAAGTATTAACAGTGAACAGAGTATGTTTTTTTTTTACATTTTAATACATTACTTGAAGAAACTGACGGTAGGATATTATACAAAAATTCATATAAAAATATAAGATAGAATTACTTAACTAACTATAATAGTTAATATCTTGTTTGTGAGGGCACATTGTGCATGAACACACAGAGGACACATTTCATTTCATTGACACGTGACATTAATTAATTGTCAAAATTAAAGTGTAAAGTTAATTGTCAGTGTAAATTAATCAATCAGCTACAAAGCATTACTACCAGCACACAGAGGTATATACGTACGAACATAATTACCGTAATACGAACAGAGACAAAAATAACAAGGGCGAAAACAATTAATAAAAATCATTTGATTAACTTGTGAAAAACAAATTGATATAAACTTTCTCCCAACCAGACACGAACACGAAAGAAATAATAATATTCAGAAATATTTAACGAGATTTGAGTTGGGGTAGCTTAATTAAGTATAATTAGGTGTAGTAGGAAATCAGACTTTAGGAAATATCTAGCAAATCATTATCCTTTAGTCCATCAGAATCATTAGGAGGGATTGATGAGCTTTCATCATCATCATTATCATCAGTGGCATCACAGCGGTCCAGTCTTATTTCACAGTGTCGAATCAGAGCCAGCTTCTGCTCCTACATCAAAAAAAAATATGAAACAAGAAATGGGTCATTACTTTTAACTAAACATTTTTAAACCGGCATAAAACAATATGTGTAATCAAATTGTGGCTTTTATCCATTTAAAACTCCAAATATAATGCTGAGAATCTTTCTGTTCTTACGAGAGTCAATGTTGCATTTTCTCTGGAATGAGGTTCCTCCTTTTTCCGGAAAATGTATCCATCCCGATTGTTAATTTTGGGATGTTCAGCATTCAGCTAAAAATTACAAAGGAAACCAATCATAAAAATATATATTTTTTTAATGGACTTGGCTATAATTAAAACCTGGAAGTAAACTAAACTCTAAACTAACATGATATCGGATGCCCGAGCTGCTGGCGAACGTTTTGCTACACTTTCTACATTGGTAGGGCTTCCATACTTTTTCAGCATCCACTTCACTTTTTGGAGAATGGGTTGTTTTCATGGAAGGACTCGGACTGACTGACAGTCCTATTTTGGCCGGTGACGCCTTCGCGGTTGCAGTCCAGTTCCCTGTCATTTCTCTACTCCGGCGGAATATGAGAGGCTTGATCTTATTGATTACCACTCCAGCGTTGATATTCTGCTGGATGTTATGATCAACTCTGAGCTGCAATCGTTAAAAAAAACATATCAAAAATCAGTTTTCCCAAAAATCCAAATAATTCGTTGTTGATTTCGAAACAAAAAAGGATCCTTCGTTTTACTTACGTGGTTGCGTAAAACTGAGTTTGAGGTAAAGAAGGTGCCCACGCAAAACTTGCACGCGTAGGTTTTGGCCTTCCGGTGAAATCTCAACTGTAACAAAACAAAGTTAAGATTTTAGTTATCATTATTAATGTGACTGATTGATAATCTCCTTCAAAATTCTTTAAGTTGAAAACTGATTTTTTTTTAGTTCTTAAACTTACGTAATGAGTCCGTAGACTTTGTTGCAGTTTAAACTGCTTGCCGCAGATAGCGCACTCAAAGGGTTGCTTTTTTGATTCCGTTGAAGGTTCTACAGGTGAGCTGCTAACCTGGTTCACTTCCTGTTGAACATGTTCTTCTTTCTCAAGAGCTTTCCCTGTCTATTCCATTCCAAAGTAAAGAAATAACCAGAACCATATTTACAAAAAAAAATCATATACACGCAATTAAGGAACAATCAAAATCCAATAGTTTTAATACTTTAGCCAATGCTGGATTCTCAACATCCTCATTTGCTTCTTCAGTATTATCATCATCAGGGACTGGCTTAGGCAGTATTTCTAATGGGACGGTCCTCTTCTTCTTTGGGGATCCAGATTTACTGGAGGAAGCATTGGATGAAGACTGCCGGGTTGAGATCCCAGGCACCTCCTCTTCCATGGCTGAAGTGGCAGGTGTGTGCGTTCGCTTTCTTAGCGAGTACCGTGATGATGGACATGGATTAGCACTTTTTTGTTTGATAAGTTGGTTTTCTTTGCTGTTGCTACTTTTCGCATTGGACATCCATCGCTGAATGACAGATGGCTTCTCCTCTTCCTCTATATCTCTTGGGCGTGGACTGGGACTGCCCTTGAAGACCTTCATAGGTACTGAAATTCGATCAAGGATGATTCTGACTTCCTTGAAAACGATTTTATTACCACTTCTGTCTACCGCCACCAGTGGCGATGAGGGTTCCTGCTCAGCAGTGAGAAGACTGGAGTTGGAGGAGGTGGTAGACAGGGAGGGGGAGATCATTGGTGATGCTGTCACTTGAAGCCCACCTTGTGGATGTACATTTTTCTAAACAAACAGGCATACAAACAAAATATCAATTACAAAAATACAAACCACCGTCGCAAAATAAATAGCCAATTAGGTAAATGATCTTGATCTTCAGCAGATTCCAACAAACCTTATGATATTCCAGGTACGGAAAGTCTATGAATCGATCCCCACAAAGTTCGCATCCGTACGGTTTCTCCCCGGTGTGCAGCCTCGTCTAAAAATTAAGAGAAAAAGAAAAAAAATTAACATAACTATAAAAAATGCAAATATTAATTAATAAAAAGTTAATTAATGAATTACTAAAGCTTTTTTTAACTGTCAGTTATTTAAAGCTTACATGAACTTGTAGACTCATCCGATTGGAAAAGGGCCTGGCACAAGTCAAGCACCTAAACTTGGGCTCCTTGGTGTTGATAATGGGCACAAACAGTGACGAAGAGCTGGATGCAGTGGAGGCTTCGGAACGCGAGTCATCATCGTCATTCTCCGTTTGAGACTCTGATTCCAAGGACGCCACTTCCGCCCCAATAATCTCAGTCAGTCGATGATTTTTCACTTCAATCCCACCCCCTCGTATTGCCTTCATCACAGATAAGTCGTCTTTCCCTTCATCATCATCATCACATCCACCATCTTCCACTGGAGGAGTATCCTTATCAGTATCAATAGATTTTACTCTCTTGTTAGCTCCCTTTTTCTCCTTCCTTTTTTTGGAAGTTGACCTTGAGCTTCGTTTCCGCTTCTTGGCTTTCTTTTTTTCCTCCTCCGCCTTCAGCCTATTTTCGAAGTCACACTTTTCATCCCACAATGTCTGCTGATCTTCCTGTTGATAACTGTCGTAAAATATGTAATCCTCCCCGTTGAAGTACCAGCCCAGCCGTTTTTCTTCCCCTGCAGGATGCTCCTCCCCCTTTTCAACATCATCATCACCTTTTACAATGATCTTGCATTGTTTGAATGGCAAGCCCTTCCGATGGCATAGATCGAGGCCGCAGCGTTTCAGCTTCGATTTTTTTGGGGGGTCCCTTTCCTGTTCCTCCTCCATCTTGTCCTCTTTCTTGTTCCCCTCCTCCTCCAAAAATATCCCGGCCTCTGCCAAAATGTTGGGGCCGATGGAAGACGCCGAATCAGACTTGGCTTCCGCTACATCCATCATCAACGTATCTCCTCCTCTTAATAATTGAAGGGATTCCTCCCCTTTCAGTATTATGTCGTGTCCTTCCTCATCCTGAAAACGTGTGTCCCCACCCTCCAGAAAATTGTTGTCATTCATCCTGTCCTCAGGAGGTTCGGTCTTGACCTGGAGGCTACCCTCCACATTCACCGAAATTCCCACAAATTGGATCAGGTTCTAAAGTCAATGCCTCCGCAAAAAGTTATTCTCAATTCAATGATGATGCAATTCAAACGGAATATTGCAAAAAGGGAATGTTCCCTCCATCCCCGTTATAATACTGTCTTCAAAAACTCCATAATAATTTATATCTCTATCCTTCTATTTCTCACTCTTTTTTTACCTTCTCAAAACATCCAAACTATCCAAAGCATAAAAAAGTTGTAAACAAAAGCATGTGCATTTACGCTGCTTCTTGTTAGCCGCCTTCTGCAACCCACTCAATGCACCCAAGGGTATAGAATAATGGTTAGGAGTAAATGCAAAATAACATGGGGATTTTCTCTGAAAGTTCTTGAGCTAGGCCAGCTTGTTCATTTCATTGGATTACACATGTTTGCTACCAATATACAGTAATGATGAATATATATTTTAAATTGATTTTGTTAATTGAGAAACAAATAAATTCTGTACTTTAAAGAATGATAATGATATAAATAACCTACTTAACTCAAGCTGTACTACGAAATATTTAAGCTAACAGGAAACAAAACAAGGAGTATAGATAACTAACAAAATATTTACTTGGGGCAAAGTGATAAATTAATTATGTAATTCTTAAAATTATTTGAAAAAATATTTAGTTCATCCTTAGCACAGCTCATTCCTTTCAGACTTGCAAGATTACCCATCTTAATTAAAAGTTAGTTATTTATTTTTTACAGTCTTGTCCTTTTCCCTATTCCTGGCCATTATCTCTCTGACCTTCTTGTTCCCTCCCTTATTGTTCCTCGCCACCGCAGCCGCCGCGGCGGGACACCTACCCCTCACGTGCCTCTTGAGGTTGCTGGCCCGGGTGAAAGTCTCGGGGGGAGAAGTTGCACTTGAAGCCATTCCCAAAGTGGACCCTCTCCCGGTCGGTGCTCATACAAGGAGGTTGTTTGGATGAACATGGCGTCGCCGAGGTCGCACTTGAATCGGATCCCTCTATGTGGACGCTGTTGTAGTGCTCGTCGTAGGAGGTCTGTCTTGGGAACTGTTTGGGTCAGAGGTTGCACTTCTGCTTCCCGGCCCGTCTGTTTACAGTGCTCTGCGGGGTCTTGGGGTGGGTGCTGGTGAGGATGGGGAGCCGCGTTATGACCTCCTCCTCTTCAATCTCCCCAAAGGAGTTGAGCTTGAGCCGGGTCTCGAAGTTGGTACATTTGTGGGTGAGGGGATCCCGGACTTTTTCTTGGCAGACGTCGCACTCCCTGTCCATGTCGTCGTTGGCGGAGTTCTCGTCATCCGGTTCCTTGTCAGGGTCATCATCAGCTTCTTGGCCTCGCTCACCATTCTCCACTTCCACATTCTTATAAGGGAAGTCTTACCTCCTATGTAGGACCCCTTGACCCTCAACTACATTGACGACAACCGCCGTCGGTGTCTTTGGAGGCAACTCCTCCTCCGTTTCATTTTTGGTCTTTTTGTTGTTCTTCCTCATGGGACAGGACTCCTTGACATGTATGTTCCTTGTCATGTCATGAGAGAACTCCTTGGAGCAATACGGACAATTATATTTCTTCTGGAAGTGGACACTACTGTCCAGGTGAAGCAGCAAGCTCCTTGAGCTTGAAGACCTTCTCGCAGATATCACACTCGAACCTGGCCCCATAGAAGTGGAGCATGTGCCTTAGGATCATGCTCCCGGAGGGGAAGAGCTTGGAGCATAGCTTACACTTTTGGCTGGACTTGCGTTTGCTTCTGAAAACCAGTCCTGGAGGAGTCGCTGGAGGAGTATCATCCTCATTGGGCAACTCTTCAGCTTCAGCGGTATCATCTTCGATATTCTGCTGGCTACCTTCCTCCACAATACCTCCTCCATTTATGGCAACTTCCTCTTCCTTATTCTGCTTCCTCTTGGCGTACTTCCGATTAGCCTTGGGCTGGGATGACTCCTCCATCCCATTAGAGCCCTTCACCACGACCGGGTTATCATTATCAGACTTCCCTTCTTGATGCCGCTTGGAGCATTCCTCCTCATGCACCTTTTTGTTGAACTCCAGTGAAAACAGCCGTTTGCAAAGGCACAGGCATGCTGCTGCTCCCCTCTCCCCTCCACGGTGGGTGGATCGTCGACGCTCCAGTTGTATTCCTTGGCCGATATCAGGTTCATGTACCTTGTCGGATGGGCTGGGATTAGTAATGGGTGGTGCTGCTGGGGACGGAGGAGTCAAAGTTGCTTCATTTGAAGTAGCCATGTTGTTATCAGTTTGGAGGCCCTGATCTGGAGGGGTCACTGCGACAACTCCGTTTTGCTTAACATGTTGCTCCTGATTTGTCGCCTTTCTCTTCCCAGCCCCAGTTTTGACTTCCGCTGACTATTACCCTTGGTGTGATCCTCATGGCACGGGGGACAGAGCAGGTTCTTCCCATGCTGGAAGGCCCTCTTCTGATCCTCCTCCGTTTCCAATGGGAACTTCTTCCGGCAGATGAAGCACTCAAATTGGCTGACCAACTCTGGGGATGGAGATCTTCCCCCGGAGCAGTTGATGGCTCCCAGGCCCTTCCCAATGGTAAGGGGGTATTTAACCGGGCAATGGAGCTTCATGTGCCGTGACCTGGATCCGGAGTCATTAAAAGCCCTTCGGCAATATTTCAATCCATAGTGGCTGGAACACTTGTGCCGGTTTAGATTGGAAATGTGGGTGAAAGGCTTGGCACAGAGGTCGCACTTCAACAACAGATTGTCATTATTCTCGTTGGTCTCAGTTTCAGTCTCAGGACTAACGACGGGGACTGCGGTAGTGTCCATCGTCACAGGTTCAGCTACATCATGTTCTTGGGCACTTCCGGTGGAGTTGACTTCAAGTGTCTCCATTTCAGTCACATTTTGTTGGACGTTGTCGTCGTCCGCGGCTGGGATTTCCAGCGTCTCAGTTTCAGTTAGTTGTTGGAGGCTGCTGTTGTCCATCTCGGTCGCTGTCACTTTCTCCGTCTGGATCACAATTTCATAAGTCTGCTCCTCCACTCCGATCTGATTTGGTTGGAAAGCGAACGTGCTCCTGCTTGTTGGAATCCTCTCCAAAGTGTTTTAATCGTTGAAGTATTTTATTTTTGCGCAATTCCATTTCCGATCCATTTACCGTTTCCAAAATGGTTTCCAAGGCTCATCTCCGCCTCCTTTTGATCATATTTGCATGGATGCTGGTGGTAAGCCCTTCAATTTAATCAATATTTTTATTTTTATTTTTAAGCAGTTTTTTGGCAGTTTCCATGAGATTGATAATTTCACTAAACTTCCTTCTGAATTGAATCTTGATGATAGGCTCATGTCTCAGCTAATAAAGTCCCAATATCCTCGTCGGACAAGGAGAATCCTCTTTCATTCGAAGAAATAAGTCATCGTTCCGAGACGCCATTGGAGCAGTCTTGGTGGGAGAATCTGGCGAGAAACTTTTTTAACGAGCCTTCCAAGCAGAACGCCAGCGGCTAATTCATCTTATTTCCTGAATTATAACAGCAACAATTGCATTCATGACTATTGAAATTAATAAGTGCAAAAGAATTTAAAAAAAAATCAGAATAAAATGGAATGAGATGTTTATTGAATTGTGAGTTATTGGCCTAAACATTTGTTTGACATTTTATAAAATAAACACGGTGAAATTTAAAGAGACGGAAACTACAAGCGACAATTGAGCTGCTAACTGGATGGCCAGCTAGATAAAAGCCGAGCTTATCTGGAATGGCTTATAGTGGGCGTAGATAAACGGCTTCGTTATTCACCAGAGACCTTAGCATAAATATGCAGAAAATTTAATGTCCCTTTAATTGGAACCTTTGCAATAAAAAAAACAAATGCTTAATTGTCTTAAGCTGGCTAGGATTGTCTTTAACATGCATCTCATCATGATTGATACTGTTTGTGGTTGTAGATGTGGTCAATGACTGAAAAGCATACATTTTACGTAATGGCACGTGTGACACAGTCACAGCAAAAGGCAACATCCTACCCTGTAAATCCATAAACGGATGAAACTAAACATAGGTATTATTATTTTTATTAAGGAATATTGCAAGAGTTATATTGTTAGAATCCCAACTTAGGCATCAACAGCAAAAATTATCTTGATTGGTGAATATGGAGGATGGAAGTGATGGAATCAGAGACAATGCCTTCACACGGATATAGTGTTTTACTTACCCACCATATTCGTGACAATTTACGGTAAAAAATGAACAATACTGGAGTAGTAAAAACTCTTTAGCATGGTTTATGTCATATCTTCATCTATGAATATTTTACGCTACCTCTCTAAACAATAAAAATAAAATATGGATAAGGTTTTCACTTAACAGACAAATTGGGGAATAAGAAATGGATGAATGGGTGCTTGGCATAAAGAAAATCCTCAAAAAAAGGTTTGTATATTGGTTTTGTTGTGAATTCAGAAGGAAGTTTGTAAGAAGATAGGATTAGGTAATAGTATGTATGGCTAAGAAGGGCAATTTACCTTTCCACTTATAAGTACCCTGAACATTTCAGGATTAGGTAGGTATGTTGGTTTGATAGCAGAATGTGCTTGGTTCCTATTTTTTGTTTGAGAATATCTGCCTTATTATAATGGTGCTTTTTAGCATTTTGTAACATATCGCTTTACGTCCAATTGTTGTGTTTTACATATGCCAAAAAAATAGTTGAAAGAAGTTTATTTGCGGACTCTTCATCTTTAATCAAACATGTAGGTTTAAAATTAAAATAACAGCTTATAACAGAAAATTTATTTTATTACGTCATACAAGTACTCTTTTAAAACTGGGAGGGATCCCATCCAATAATAGTAATGTTTAGGTGTGGGAAATTGATTTTTTTTATTATGCAAGCCTTCATTCAACTTTTTATTCAGCTTCCAGCACATTCCAAACCAAGAAACGACGATGGACGAGAAGCAGCTCCTACTCCTCCCGTTGATAAAAAGCCAAATTGGATGACAAAGTGTCTTCGGAGAAGCTTCACGAGGATCCGGTCACTGCTGCTGCGGATAAATCAGAGCTGGAAGAGAGGCCTGCAGTAAGTTAACTAAACAATTAATTTAAAACAAATAAATTTAAAGTTGTTATTCATAATAATCTGATATATAAATACGCCAACTTGAATAAAATAAAATCGTCTAGATAACTATTTATTTAAATAATTTTGTTTTTGCAATTGTTTAGGAAAACGTTCAGAACGAGAAGAAATCTCCATCCAAGCAGAAGCGTTCTAGTCATCAGTGTACCAAATGCAACTACTCGTGCAATGGATCAAAAAACCTTAAGAAACACGTAAGCTTGTAGTCATCTTCTTTTTAATTGGAAATATGCTTCATAATGCTTATGTAATACAATGATATGCTGATCATAATTAATTATATTTATTTTTCATGATATTCATCTAATTATTTATGTTTGAACAATTTAAGATAGAGGTGCACAACAAGACTGGAAAACGTTTTGGTAGTTCACAATGCCCCAGTCACTTTTCAAACAAATGATAAACGGTAAACGGCCGTTTATTTGTCGTTTTCGTTTAAACGATACCGTTTAAACGAAAACGCCAAATAAACGGTATCATTGGTTTACCGTTTAAACGAAAACGATTTGCGTTTAAAAAACGCAGAACGGCAGCCCTAAGCGAGCTGGTGTCTGGGGACAAGCTGAACAGCATCCGCTACCTGACTTGCGTCCCATTTGGCTCCGTGGCCGGGTT
>JAQIWX010000959.1:0-12412 GCA_034696785.1 Lepidocyrtus cyaneus | reverse complement strand
CTAAAACTCAAAAATGTTGCTTGAATAAATAACAAGACTTAAAAAAGGGAAATGTTAAAGGAATGTTAATTCGAAAACAATTTTTATAAAGGTCGACCCGATCCGAATATTCCATTTCAAAGGTACAAATACTAATTTGTTTATCGTTCAACTTTTATTGAACCAAATTCTGAAAACTTTTTTAATCCAAAAGAGAAAAATATGTTAGAATGAAAAAGATTTCTCTCGGAAATCGACTTCGATTGTTTTAAGGTATTATTAGCAGCCCTTTGAAAAATCTGCCAAAAAATTACATCAAGAATGATGGATGGATAAACTAACTACTACGGTAAAATAACAAACCTATCCATATCCATTATTTCATGCAAGTTCCGAAATTTTTTTTGCATCATTCAGATACATATTTTCAATAGTTGAATACCAAATTAGAATGCACAGCACGCCTGGAGGCAAACTCCTAAAATCCTTTGCATTTTTTTTATATAAAAAAACAAATGTGAAGGAAAACAGGAAGGAGTGTTTCATATGTACGGCAATGTGAGACTATAATTGTCCGCAACGTCAATACGTTATGAAGTATAAATGGGACAACAAGAATGTTTTTTTATTTTTATAAAATAAAGTATTGTTTACCTGGTTTACTGTTAATAGTATTACTGTCCACTCCGGGGTGAAGTAGCATATGATTACGAAGAGTGGATGGTCTCGAAAAGCCTCGATGACACACTGTACAAGTATATGGCCACGACCCGCTGTGAATATACTGGTGACGCTTGAGATCGCCTGGGCAGGCGAAGGACTTTTCACATAACATGCACTTTTGAGGTTTCTCCTATATTTCATTAATAATTATTAACAAATAAAAACGATAGTAAATTTAAATTCATTTCGAAGATGAATAAATGAAATTATTTGGCTGAAATGCCATTTTTTTTTTGTGTGATATAAAGCCTCAACGGCAACACTACCTTGAGGTGAGTCATCTTATGGACGTACAGATTACTTGCTGCAGTGAACCGTTTACTACAGATTGGGCATTGATGGGGCTTCTCCCCGGTGTGTATCCGGTGATGGGTGTTCAGGCTGCTGCGGCTGGTAAAGCCTTTGGAGCACACAATGCAGACGTGAGGTTTTTCACCTAAGATTCAAAGGAAACAAAATAAAAATTAAAAAAGAACAGAAAATTTATAAACGTGTTGGATATTTAAAAAAGAAAACAAATCGATATAATAATGGTTACGTAAGCGTTTCTTGTGTATCTATTCCATTACCAGTATGTGTCTTTAAATGTCTTTTTAACATAGATGGTCGATCAAAAGCCTTTCCACAGACTGCACAAGGCAACATGAATCTCTCTGTGTCCCGAGTTTTCAAAATTGGACGAAGTACTGACACTGCTACTGCGTCTGGTGAGGAAGCTTGAGCGTGCACAGAAGCCGGAGAAAGGGATGATGTATGTGGAGGGGTTGATCGAAAGATACTCGCATTTTGATTTAGCATTTGCCGTGGACTCATCTGAGATACTCTTTTCCAGCGGGAGATCTCTTTCTCTGTTTCATCGCCCAAGGAGTAGGACTGAAACAACTGGTAAGGCGATGGAGATGGAAAAGACTTCCGTTCAAGTGCGTCTTGTATGGAGGACGTCTGAGAAGAGCCAGTCTCCACAGAAGGATCTCTTGATGATCTTCGCAGATCTAGCCCAAAGAATCTTTGGTCTGGTACAAGGATTGATTTGTCATCATTATTGGAGTCTGCACTGGCAAACTTAGTTCCGATCTTCCGTGGCTTCAGTGTTCTTATGAAGCTAGTTTTACAGCTGGATTTCTTAAGCTTAGAGTCTTGCGATGATAGTAGTGTGTAGGGTCTAGTGAGATCAATTGGGCCTTAAATGATAATTTCAAAAAAAAAATGATAATTAAGAACTATAATAATAATAGATTTTGCTGCATCCGAAGTAATGCTAAGACCAAATTAATCTATATTCAAATCCATTCAATCTAATACATATTCTATGTTATGCAATTATGTAAATTACCATCAGCTATGGCTTCAACTAAACTGTGACTGCTGCCCTGCTCATAGACATCATCCTTTGCACCGGGTTGAGGAGATTGCTTTGGAGCCATTTGCTCATCATCAGTATCAGCTCCACGAATATGGTCCTCCGTTGGCTCTCCTAGTAGGTGTTCGGATTGCAATCTTTTTGTCCTTCCTCCTGTGACAAGGGTCATATCACCACTATGTATTTCCCCTCTTTCCCTTTCCATCTCTTTCTTCCAATCTGCAATTAATAAGCAGGTAGTAATAGCTTAAAAAATTGAAATATTGTACGACAGCTGACAGAACACAGGATGTACACCATCAATTTGAATTCATGGTGGTTTTCATATTGTACATTGTAACTGTTACATATTAGTAATACTTTTTCATTTTTAATACCTCAAACAATCGGGTCCTATTTTTAATTTAAGTTTATTTTGCTGTCCGCTAACTATTTACTGTCTATAACTTTTACTTATCACATTCAAATGATCTACTCAAATCAGTTCCCCTCTTTTTTACCTCTTCTCTTGGACTTGATTGACAATTAAACTTAGAACTCACAAGTAACAGCCATTTTTTTTTTCGTTTTTAAACTATATTGTCAATTGAACAATAGATAAAAATCTGGTTAACTAACTAAAACACAGAAATGATAAGTTTGATGATGATGATTCAAAATCGTACACGAACAAATATCAGCCACCCAAAAAGCAATTGTTTACATTTCGGATACTCCGTGTATTATTATTGTCCGCCCGCCGGTTTAAATTTACAGTCTGAGAAAATTAAGCAGCTCCCATTTGTATTGTGCGCTGTCAGAAATGGGGTAAGTTGAGACTCCGTTTGCAATGATTCCGATATGGTATCAAATGGCTGTGGTCATTATATTAATATGCTACTTCGGTTTTTTAAACTGAACAATTATCAAGCATTTAATCAAAGCTATAAAACTTGTTGATTCTGTCGAGTTGAAAACAAATAAAAAATTATTACATTTTCACCTGTGATGGATGGACAGAGATGATTCTTGTAAAAAATGAAATGATGATGAATCTCATGATGATGTTGATGAGTAGGAGAAAATATACAGATTTACATATTGAACAAACACTTTAAATATGTAAAAAAAAAATGCACTTCGGTCGGGATTCGCTAATGCACTTTGGTGCATTTTTGATGTTTACACTTTTGTGAAAACGGAAGTGAAAGGGAATCCGAGCTGAGGATGGCGCTTATCTTGAGTGGAACATTTATTGGGCTTATCATTGCGTCAGTTTATCATATATCAGTTCTGTTTGGCAAGTTACAACGGGAATCGACCGATCCGCTATGCTACTGAAGGAAGCAGTTGTGAGTGCTTTGCTGGAAGCCGAGCCGCCGGCATCCGGAGGTGGGATAAAGGACGCACTGGATCAGCAAACTAGACTACTGCGATTATTTACTGATGGAGAATTTACCGATCCCGTTCCAATCAAGGTACGAAGGCTGCTGGTGCGGTGCGATTCGGGATTGGGCTGTTGGTTGGGTTCTTCAACCCGGAAGATGACTAAATGAAATATGTGCTGAGTCGCTTGCTCTCTTCACTCTTTCAGTGGTTTAACAGTACAGCTTATTTAGGAAAGTGGTTATTATGCTTAGCTTATACTGCCGGGACATGGTTTTCTCAAGGACATTCCACTTACGGGAAGGCTTCGATAGTATCTTCTTTCTAATCCCATACGAAGTGATTTCCACCGAGATCAGGACTTATTAGATCTTGCCCCTCATTGGATGGAGTCAATGGCTTCCGAAGTCCCTTCGGAAGAAATGGGGGAACTTAAGATAATTCTGAGTGAAGTCATGGATCCAGAGATTAACCCTTTGGGTTCTGAAGCATGCCAAATGTGCCAGTTCATAGCTTTCCGATTCCATCAAACCTCCCACAAAGTGAAAGAGCAAACTTTGAATTGGCTACAGGTTCTGTCCAAACTGGAAACAGTCATCCCACTATACTTCATATTTTCTGTGTTCCGGGAAGGGATGCGTCCCAAAACGGATAATATCCAGAAGAGAGGAAGCGTGTCGCAGTCGAATGCAACGAAGGATGTCACTTGTAAGAAACGCTCCATGAAATTTTGCTTATCACAGTTTATTTTATCAACCAATAACATAAAGCAGTTATATTAAGCTCACATTTTTATCCATGTTATAGCGGCTATTTGCCAAGATGACTCCCCAAACGCATCCTCCCTCTCCGATGACGAAGAAAACATCCAGCTTCACACTGAACAGCAAACGGACAGTGAACTGATGCTCTACTCCTTAATTTTCATGCTGGACATAATCCTGAAACAGTTGGAGCTTCAGGAAGTGGATCAGCACAAGGGTTTGCAGACGTTGGTGGCAAAGAACGCCATGGTCCTTCTGCATAACATGGTCGCTATTCCATGGCCTGGCACTGGCACCCACACCAGCGGGGATGGACAAGACTGCAAGTTCTATGAAATGACAGTGCTCTGGTACCAGTTGGCATTAGAAATCGTACAGAAGCTCGCTCCGGAGAATACGGCTCTGGCTCCAGATGTAAGTGTTAGTGATGCCATGATGATATTTATATTATTACGTAACACACAATTAATTCATCCGTCAATTTAATAAGCTGGACTAACTAGGTTTGTTTGATTGATTGATTAGGTTATTTTAAGCCATGACGGAGAATTTGAAGGGAAAAATCTTCTGGGTGCACCACAGAAGCCGGAGGCAAAAGATTCAAAACCTGCGATTTCGCCGTAGTCTGAGAGGGCTGGAAGGGATTATTGTCATTATGCCGCAGTTACATCAGATAGTAAGGAGCTTGGAGTTTTTTTTTCTCTCTCAAAATTTCTCTAATTACCTAATCTCATTAATGACTTAATACGCAATTTAGTATACTTGTTTGAATATGCCTTTGTGATATGATGGGCTACACAGATATTGACAGCGACGGTTGAAACGGTATCGGACGGGGAAACAGACGACATCCGGGATGTTTGGTTGACCACGGTGGGAAAGTTCCGATTCCTAATTGAGGAGCTGCCACCATTCCTCCAGTTCACTTATGAATTGCTTAAAGTAAGTGAAGTTATCTGAGTTGTGCTAAAGAACGCACTTTCTATTATGACAATCAAATTATTTTTCTTTTAAAAATTTGTGCTGCATAACATGCTAAAATGCCTGAGAATAATGTTCTTTCGCGGGGAAGTATTCATGAAAGCATCCTAGGATCACAGAGGCTTATTCGTTATATGGTGCTAGGAAAACCTTTTGATTAAAAGTACAACATTTCAAATATATGTAATACCTACGTATTTCCAAGATTAGTTTTCTAACAAATTTAAAATTATTTAAAACGATTTGATATTTTTATTTGATTAATCAATAATTTTATAATATTTGCTGTTATGTTTATAGCTTGTGGGAACTGATGGATGCAGAATTTTAACAGATATGCGAGCAAGCCGTTCCCATTTTCATTCACTGTATCACCCAGTGCGAAACAGTCAAGAGCTACAGACGGCTTTAGCAAATGCATTTTGTTACGTCATTTCTTCCATGGATGATTCCCATGTTTCTGTTGCACAAAGGGCAGCTTTGTACCTGTGCATCATTCATATCATGACTCAGCTTTTGCGGTAAGTTAGTGTGTCCAGGCTGCCCTCCAGATTGCTGAAAGTCCAGCTACTTCGCTGGAAAGATTCCTCCCGGCAGGATTCAATGCTCCGCCATTGTCCCCGACAGTGAAGTCCGTGCCAAGAGTTAATACGAATGGGGAAGGAGGGGGAGGAAGTCTGTACGAATCTCCGGATTCGCCAGTGTCAAGGATGAATGTGATCACTATCGGGAACGGGAAGGGGCAATTTGAGACAATCCTTCATTAAATAATTTAATTAAGAATTAATTTCATGCTTAGATTGATGAATGGAATTAATAAAACTTTATCATCTTTGAATTCCAAGGTCCAATGGTCCGGATACACGAAGGTGAAAGTAGTTCGGACGGATTGGAGCTGGAGAAGCTTCGTATTGAATGACTTGTTTCACTTGGTGCTCAGGGCACTGAAAAACCTTTCAAGCCGGGAACGCATTTAAAATTACTCAATTAATTAATTAATTAATTAATTGAGTAATTAATTAATGCACACTTTAACTAAAATCGGTTATTACTTTGTATGTTTTAATATTTTCAGAAGAACATGGAAAAGGTCTTCCTAAAAGCGAGGTATGGAATAGTCTATAATTTTGATTAATAAATGTTATTAATTTTTTTATTGCATACTTGAGCAAGTATTTGTAAATGTCATTGAATGTTGCAGGGCTATGCATCTGGGTCTCAGTGTTCTCCAAAGAAATTGCGGAAATTTTGAAGGTCGTCACTCGGTAAGCTTTGTGAACCTAGATGAATTTTCGGCACTAATCATGTCAAAGGTCATTGTGAAGAAAGCGAAAGCAACTCATTTCATATAATTTCTTGAATTACTTTCAGGCTTGCATTGAAGCCCTTATTTCCGTGGCAAGTGGAAGGATCCAGTTACTTTCCTGGTACAGTGTCCAGCGTTGCCCATCAGTTCATTAGTTGCGTGCTTCATCATTTGGCTCATTATGGGGTGTTTGTGCAACTCTTTAATGCTTTCTGCATCAATAAAGCTTGCGTAAAAAAAAAATTAAAAGATTATTTAAGAAATAACATTGATTTTTTTTAATTCGATGCAGAGCATTCTGGATCCATTCTCCAAGATCCTTTCCTTGCGGGCCTATCCATAACATTCTCCTGCTAAAATGGGTGCAGCGGCTTCAGTTCAAGATGGGTCAGATCTGACTTCAGTCATCGACTGCTACGCACTTCTATCCATTGTAAATCATTTAATGTTCCTACTTAATTTTGAAGTTGGTGGTGATGCGATATGGTGCTAAAAAACCATTTAAAAAATGCAATTAGACTAGTCAAGAACTAATTATTAAATCTTCCTTCAACTCGAAAGTATCATTAAATTATTATGCTGTACTTAAATCGCTTTAAAAATGATGCCAAACTGGAAATAAAGTTGCAAACATTTTAACAATAGTTGATTGAGTATATAATATCTTTTATTCACTCTTCGATTAACTTTTTTGCATATTTGAATTCAGTTTCATTCAATTTTTGTTATGCAGCTTCGCTTACAATTACAACTATATAGTATTAGCACCGTTCACTTCGTTTTAGTTTTAGCTTATCCTTGCGCGTTATCTCCATTCCAAAGTCTGTTGCGGTTGGAAGGCTAGAGCTCACTCCCTTCGGGCCGTTCCTCCAGTCTTACTTGGTTGTGGAGGGGGAAGACTACTTCCACATCTGTTTCAACGGGGGTTTCGATTATACGATCTTTTTTAAGCTCATTCCATTTATATGGCTCGTTGGGCCACACTTCGTCAATTTCTTCAATGCTTCGGCGCTCCCTTTCCAAGAGCCTGGTGAAATGGTAAATAAATTGACAAGAATTAGTTTAAATATGCCCGGCCTGTATCGCGGCCCGAATTATTTAAAATGAATAATGTGTGAAATATCTGATTTCTACCAACTTACTTTATTGCTTCAGTCCTCATTCTAGTACGAAGATTCCGAATATCATCATTGGTCGCACCTTCCGACAAAATTGCGTTAAGTGAAGAGCGGATGGAATTGACCTTAAAAAATATGAAGTTAAGATTATTTAAAACGTCGGGTCAGGTTCAGTTCAATTAACTCTAATCATCTCAAATTGCGTGTGGTAGATTATGTAAGTTCACTTGGCTTACCATACTGACATCTGTTTTGTCGATCCGAGTATCAAAAACTATTTCCATGTCATTCTCACAGTAGATCGGCTGCTCCTCTGGATCCACCCCGAGACCACTTACAAGGCCGGTGTACGTCGAATAATCATTGTCCACTCGAAGTTCCATTTTCTGACAGAACAGCATGGCCAATATGGCGCACAATCCGGGGATCGGTGGCATCAAAGTGGTTTCCCTGTTTTGAAAAAGTCAGTTGGCCATAATCTTATCAGGTTAGTTATTATAATAAAAATAATTTAAAAAAAAAAAAACAATAGCTCGCTTGAAGCTTGTCCTACCGTGCTAAAATTTTGCCCGAATGCTGGGCCACAGCCACAGTGGCTGCGATCATTAAACGGGAAACGGAGTTACGATGATCTTGATCCAAGGACACGGAATTGACGCTGCACCCATCAATTATCACTTTTTCAGAATAAGCACTTTTGCAAAGGGAGTTAAAATACATCTCTAGGGGGCTGAATGGGCCATTGAGGGAGGCTTTGTCATGGGGCTCCTTTTTCAGGTCAGGTCCATCAAGTAACTTTTCCGGAGTGAACTTCGGCCTGTTCTGACTGTCCTCCACTGCCTGATAGCTTGCCCGCTCCTCCATGCATCTTGAGGTCTGCAGTCTATCGCGAATAATATTGTTTTTCTACAATAAATAAAAAATTTTGCAATGAATATTGAGAGTAAGAATTGTGTGTAAACATGGATAGATGGAGATTGAGACATGACATATTTCAATTGAGTTATTTGCTTTACTCACATCCGAAGCCTTCGACTCCTCGCACTTTTCTGCATACTTCTTGTTCAGCAAGATCTGCTTCAAACTGTCTTTGCTTTCCTCGTCTCCGCAGTTTCGCAGGTCACATGAAATCACTGAATTGACAATTGAGTAGATCTAGATTAATATAAAAATGTTATCGGATTAGAAGTACATTTAAACAAGACGTAATTTTCGGACAGTTGAAGTACAGATAAAATGTCGTACTCACATCCAACTTCACTTTAGATTGATCCTTAGAGCAGTAGCACGTAAAGGCGTAGGAAGCTTCATGACACCAAACGCAACCAGTCCGTTGGGCAGCTCGAATTCCTTCCAATCGGCACTGAATGGCCTGGAAAAAACAACACATTTTTATTCACATTTGATCCTTTTCTTTTCTTATATCATTTAGGTAATTTCGCTCAAGGCATTAATTTGATACCAAAGCGTCGACGGAGCCGATTCCATCTTTGAAGAGCTTATGACCAATGGCGAAAACTTTCTGGCGACGGATCCACACGCTAAACCCTTGATCCAATAAGTACACCTAGAATACAATACAATAAAGCATAGTCAGTTTTCAAAGCGTTTGCCTCGATCGGAATCCTGTTTAATTAGTTCGTGAATGACTAATGTTAATGTGCATACGAAAAGTGTTTCGTAGTCCAACTTTGTTGCATCCACCCTGGCACGATGGTACTTATCTCCGACGTTGACAATGCAAAACTGTCCTGGCTGACACTGTTCCTTTCTCAAATTATCCAACGTCATAATATCCGGGCTTTTCAGTATGCTTTCGATTTGCTGCAGGGCTTCTTTCTTGGATTTCAACACGATGAAGAACTCACTGGGTGACTCGAACTAAAATATGAAATACCGCAATAAGTAGTAAATAAGCTTGATTAGAATTTAACGAGCTTTTGTTCGGCTTACGTGAGTGAGCACAGCCTCCACGGACTTGTCCATCAAGGCTGGCATTGTAACTTGAGGAGGACATTTGTCTACGGTTAAGGAGTCTAACTTCCTGTTCTTTTCCATCACCATCTCATATGCTTCCTCTCGACTAAAAGGTTCAACGGATCAACAAAAATGAAATAATGAACGACCACATACACATTATACGAATGAGCTTTGGTCATGTAAAAAAAAACTGCAGTTCTCACCTTGGAGTTGGAAATGAGACCGTAAGACGTAACTGTCGCATTTTCACAGCTCGGTAGACTGCAAGGCTGATAGGGCCGATATAGTTGCCCCTCGAGTCGAAGACAACCACCACTCGGGATCCGTTGAAGTGCAATTGGGGAATGCAAGTTTGATAAGTCACCGCATTCCCAATAATTCGTTTGTACAGTTCTCCGGGTTGTTCCATTGGGAATCCTTGGAACGACACCGAAAGGTTGGGATCCTCCCCGTTCAACTCCCGTGCGATTTCTTTAAGATAGTAACTGGGATCGGGCTTCTGTCGGGTGAAGTAATTGGGATAGAAAGCCCCAGCAATCACCAACTGAAATTACGAAAATAAAGTAATAATAATGTAAATATGTTTGTAAGTAAAATTTAAATTAATTATCTTTATAGTTCTACCTTCAGCAATAACAACTGCTCTTCAGAATACCTGCGATTCACAGAGACCATTAACTCGATCCCACACGTTTTCAGCCGTTCATAGAGTTCCGTGATCAGAACCTCCATCTCTCTATTGATTAAGAAAAATAAGAATCAGTATCCTTCGTCGTTTGTCAGTCGATAGCCATCCCTCGAATTTTTTTTTACATTTAACTAATCGTCATATGCATAAAAAATGCTACCATACCTTAGTGAAGACAACTGAACAAAATATGCTATAGCCCATTCTTTCTGTTTCTGGTTTGTTTGATCACTTATTCGGTTCCATTCCTTCGGGATTAATAAACAAACAAACACCGTTTTAAAATTCTAAACAAACAACAGAATACTATCACTAGTAATTATTAAAGAACCAATATTTTCGTTAGAGCGCCTTACCAAATACGTGTTCAGAAGAGCCATGCAGTCCGAGAAACTATTGTCTGACCATGCGAACTTTGACAAGTAGGCCTCCAGCCTTTTGGAGTAGGGATATGCAAAGGGGGGCTTCACGCTTAGCCCCGCAGCTGTGAAGGAACAGCAATAAAGTCAAGTCATAATCAGTGACGGATGATAACACGAAAATATATTTAAAATGCAACAGCGAAGCGTACACCTACCAATAATAACAGTTTCCTCCAAACAGTCAAATGCGTGGCCCAAGAGGATCAAACGGCCGAAGCGAATATCAATAGGCAACCTTGATAGTACCCGACCAACAAATGTTAAGTTTCCATCGAATGAGTCGTACTTGCCACTCTTTTGCATAACAGTTAAAGCTCCAATCTATTGTTTTCATATAATGGAACATTAAAATAAAATAAAATCGAAAAAATGAAACCGTATTTTAAATACGGTAGTAGTTGAAGATAACTTACCTCCTTCAAATTACAAACAGCTCGTTTAATCTTTCCTAACGGAGGTGGGTCTACAGAAATGGCCAAAACGGCCTTGGATGAGCCCATGTTCAACAGCTTGACTTGGAGGACAACTGATTCCAAGCTGGAACGCACCATTTCCGGGCAAGCCTCTTGTTGAAGTGTCTCCTATTGAAAAGAACGACTGATTAGTACATTTTTTTTAAACCCAATTTAGAGTATCAATGGATGCTCCATGCACAAATCCATAGTGCCTCACGTAAAACTTTCTGGTAACCATCTTGTACACAACGCCAGCCGAAACCCTGCCGCATCTTCCTCTCCGCTGGATACACTGGTTCTTAGAAGCCCATTCCAGACGAAGACAGTTATAATTGGTGGCAGGATCACAGCTCAGACTTTTGGTTAGACAGAAGTCGATGACTGAAATAGAGAAAACAAAATCATAAGTAATCTTCCCTTACGGATACTCAACTTTCTTTCTACATTTCAATTCAAATGACAGGATCTAACCGTATTTTATGTCCGGGACGGTAATGGAACTTTCCGCAATATTCGTAGCTAAGATGATTTTTCGAACATTGTCCTTTGCCGGGATGAAGACACGCTGCTGCTCCTCGTTGCTAATTGACGAATGGAGGGGGAGTACAAGCAAGTCTACAGCAGACTTTCCCTTACTAGTGTGCATCCCAGAAAAAAACCAAAGTTAAATTGTGATGATGGGTAATTAATATTCCTTCTAAATACGATATCGTTCTTTTCTTTTGAACAGAACTACTCACCCGGCTCTAACATCTTTGATATCTATCAACATCTTCATGAATGATTCGATTTCAAGTAGCCCAGGAAGGAAGACCAAAACAGCACCGCGCTTATTACCATCATTCGGATTAACGATTCCTGATTTACGCACTTCCTCAGCCTCGGAGGTATCCAGTCCTTCAACAATGTGCGTTGCGAATTTGTAAACGTCGGGGTGGACTTTAGGCTCTTCTAATCCAGACATATCGAATTTTTCGAAACCCTACCCATAAAAACCACAAGAAGAAAATCATTTAACTGTAGAGAACCTTTACCATCATCATAGTTGTCTTATTATCTTATCTTCACAATCAAATTATGTAATGAGTATAAGTACTTACATCCATCACCGCCACATCCTCCAGAAAGATTTCCTTGATTGGAAACCGATTGGGTAGATCCACAACCACGGTTTCAGCCTTCGGCCTAGGGTTTTCTACAGTCTCCCACAGGGGGAAGTATCCTTCGAATTTTTCGCGGTCGAGGGTAGCCGACATCAAAATGATTCTCGT
>JAQIWX010000958.1:0-12417 GCA_034696785.1 Lepidocyrtus cyaneus | reverse complement strand
ATCTAAGTATCCTGATGTTTCTTGAAAAATATGAAACTTTGAAGAAAGGATACCCGAAATACCTGAAACCTAAAAAATGGCTCGCTCTTCAAAAAAATTACAAGCAAAACCATTAAAATTTTTGCAAAAATCAAAATAAGTAGTCTTGGATTCACTCTACCGTGTGAATTCCGTATGCGCTAACAGCCTCCCGATGTGAACTTGAGTTCCATCAAAAGTACTCTGCTACACTGCTAGATGGTTCCTGTCTCTGCTCTCGTCCCATTCCGGGTGCAAGCTGCTATTGCTGGTACTACGCAGTCAATCATATAACATATACCTAAAGACAAAAAAAAAGTTTGTTGTGCCTTTCAGAAGGAGAGGCTAAGTAATATAATGATGTGAAACTTATTCTCTATTAAAATTGTATGGGTGCCACAAGGCATAAACTACGTTTTAATAATTAGACAGGGGTCACACATTACATTTTCCAATTACAAATATGAAATGGTTAAAGAATTATAAGTAACAGTTTTTTTGATAAATATAGTTGAATGATAATGAATAATAAGTAAGAGATAATAGTAATGTCATAATAGTAATAGAAATTAGAATAGGAATGAAAAAAATTTAATTAATCATCTAAAAATCTAAATTTAGTGTGTATCCTTCCCCCCCTCCGTCCTAATCTCCTCCAGGAGCAGATCACCCCAGCACCTCGAAGATGCCCTCCAAGAGTAGCTGCATCTGTTTCATTTAATACATGTAAAATTAAGTCAGATGCGTGTTCGTATGCCAGCCTTATAATTCTGTTCTCTGTCGTCGTTGAATGAACCCGCGGAGTGTTATTATGGCGAACAGGTTTAGGGGGATGTGAAGAAGGGATTGGAGTGCGGTCGTAGTATGGAGTAGGGATATCCAAGTCGAACAGACTCGGAAGTTGATTTAGTTTGCGGGCGCTGAAGGCTAGATTATCGCTGTTATTAGGACTTTGATTATCGGTGTCAGACGGTTGGTCTGGAGTTTCGAGGGGACTGGGTTCGATGGGTAATGTTGGGGATTGGTGGGTGGCATTAGGCGGAATTGTGGGTATGACGCGGCTGTTCTCTATCGCCGTGTGTGCAGAGAGCATAGTCCCAGTGCAGTCGTGGTAATAGGTTTAGCAATTGAGATTGAGGATGTGCCAGAGGCAGATCCGTCACTTGGGGCTTGAGAAGTATGATTATTATTATTATCGTCAATAGTCTCCATCTTGGGAGACTCAGCATTGTTAGAGTCAAATAGATGCGTGAAGGTAATCAAGTCCTCGTACGCATATGCGGTTGAGTTAAAGATCGCATTATTATAATCTTCATCCGGAAAATAACTTGGAGAAATGGAGAGAGGGAGAAGGATAGGGAGGAGTAGATGTGGTGGACAAACTGTTGGAGTTTAAGCAATAAAATGGGGCGGATATAGGGGCAAAATTAGCTCTTTTAAATTTTTATCAGACACAATTGTATTTGAGGTGTCGGATTCAATGTCCGCCCAAATAGTAAGGGTTCCATGACAATGATAGGATAGGTTCCCCCAAGTCCGCAACCTCCTCTTCCCCATTTGCTCCGGAAGAGTAGCCGCCTCAGAAAGAAAGGCCAAATACCTCCCTCCCTTCACCTATTATAGTAATGCTGCACATAAAAAAATTGACATTAAAAAATCATTTCACAATAAAAACAAATAATGTCAATTTTTTTAGTGCACCGGTTTTGTAGTAAGGTAATTAATATATCTTGAACAGGTCCTAGACACAACATCCTTGAACCTATAACATGGAGAAAATTTTCAAAAAATCAATATTTTAGTCGAATAAATATTTTTGATTTTTTTGTGAATATTGTTCTGTTGACTAATAAAGACTGCAAATAAATAAATAAAACATTCTTTACCATTTGACGAGAGTCACGGTGATGATAAAATGGTGAAGATGATGAGGGTGGTGGTGAGTTTGACAATGATGATGATTATGAAAATTGTACTTGTCTGATATCTGACGCTTGACTCTCCTTTTTGGCGGATGAATAAGATACTCTTCGCTGCTTTTTCTCTTCTGAACACGACGACGAGGACATTGAAAACCGATGCTTTGCATTGTTTGTGGCGGTTTTCGTATCCTCGAGGACACTCGTAAAGCAGAAGGATCGCTCCGATAAGCATCATAATCCACCACAGGTACAGAATCCCTTTTAGCCCCATGTCAACGGAAAGAGGTTTTATTATTTTATTCACATCACAACTTCCTTCAACTTTAATTATCTTGATGTCACTAACATCAAATTTCAATGAGTCTGTCTTCCCACATTCATTTTTAGATGGACTTGCATTTGTCTCATAATGCCCCATATATTTCACTTCGTCACCATTTTCCCTTGGTAGAGGACTTTTGTCTACCCCACTGTCTAAATCAGAATCCTCATAACTGATATTAATAATAACTGGCGGTTCTTCACAATCCTTTTCACCTATTCCCGCAACAGTAACAACGTTTTCAGTTGAACCCGCAGCATGTGAACGTGAGGCCATGTCTTTATCTTCAAGTTCATTATGATTGTCACTATCACTATTATCACTGGGAAATAATTTGGTGGTTTTTTAAAACGTTTTATCGGTTCTAAGCAACCACAGGGGCAATACCCGTCCGGTCTTAAAACACACATGATTAAACATAAATTCCCAAAAACACTTTTGGAAACTCTGAACACGGTCTCCGCCAGAACCTTTCTGAGCTCATGATGAATAATCAGAGGTTGAAAAGTGAATTATCAAAAGAAATATTATTTGGCTATAAAGAAACTCGGGGTAAAAAAAATTCCTTCAACATAAAATACTATTGCTGGGAAGGAGGAAGCTTGGGTTGCTTACTTGTTCACTCAAAATTTTTCGTTCTGGACGAGAGCGTCAAAGATTTATCAGACTGAAATTTACTTTTTACATTCTTATCAATATCTTCCGCAAGACATACGATTATAATTTACGTACATTGTAGAAACATGTATTTAAAGATACGTACACTACGTTTTTGATTGACCTATGATTTACCATCAGAACTTGTGCATAACTTAATTCTTTTTCCTGTCTTAAACTATTAAAATATTAATACATTTACAATTTACTTTCATCAACAGTAGTGATAACGGTCACTTCATCGCAATATCATGCGAAATAAAGCATTCATTCATTAACCATACGTTCCTTATCCAACGTAATATGGAATTGTGCATTCTGTTGCAATTTTATAAACTACTAAAAGTGTCATGCTATTTATAATACACAAATTTGTTCATTGAATTATCCTATGTCCTATTCATGAATCTATCTGATCTTATCCCTATTTGGCTGATGCAATCTATGGGATAAATGCGTTTATACAAGAGAACTTGCGAACGCTGAGCAAAGCTAAAACCTCTATTCATGCTCTCGCCAATATTCATGAAAACAGATAATATTTAACTTCTCAATCTAGGAGTAAAAGTGCATTATGTACTTACGTGCGAAACAGGTTGCCTACTGAACTTATGATCAACCTATTGCCTACGTATTTACTTACTTGCTTTACTTGCTTAGGTGCTTTCTTGATATAAAATGAAATGAATATTTTTGCTTATTTTTTTCATTAAACATTCTGTTCAAAGCAGTGCTCTAAAATGAAATTGACAACTAATTCATCATTTACAATTTATCTATTTGCATTGCAAGCAATTTATATGTCAGGATTCCAATGACATTTCATTATGTAATTATGAATAAAACTAAACAACTCTTCTTTCTCATCTCATCTTCATACTCGAAGGCGCTGCTGCATCTTGTCTAAAATATAATATAACAAACTAAGATTAAATGTAGGATTTATTTTTGTTATCATATTCTCCTTTCACATATCATAACCTAATATTTAATTCTTAAGGTTTCCCGCATCCTTAAGTCTGGTTCCATTCCATTCCATATAAAAAGATCTCATCTCTTTATCTTTATGTTTCCTAACAATATGCAACCTATGAGCTTTACCTAGCTCTCTGTATGCTTCTCTTCCTGTTATGCATTATTTATTCAATATTTATGTTGTTATTAATTTACCTTTCTCTTATCAATCGAAGTTGTCAAATCTCGGATTAACTGCTAGCCAATGTGTACATAAGCTACACACACACCACGCAGTAACTTTACATAATTGGGAGAAGTTTGCTGGATCCTCTGCACTAATGTTCCTTATATAGATAGCATGATATACTTCCGCGTGAATTACAATATCAAATGTGTCCATGCTATTCGACAGATTTAAACTTTCAATCGTAGCAAAGTAATCTTCAAAGGAAGTTCCTAAAAAGTATACAAGAACATTTTTCTTCACGTCTTCAGTTACTATGAAATCATCATTGAACATATAATTTAACTCATTGTCTACAAACTCTTCCAGTCGATGCATGAAATGAGCAAATGAGGGAAAATAGAGCTCCCACTCCTCATATTTGCATATCTACAACTAACATTTTATCAGTTAGTTTTGTAGCGTAAATTCCGTTCACAATTCGTGTGCGCGGTTGAGGTTGTAATGCAGTAGCATTACCGACGAAGAGACAAAAAAGGAAGATGAAGAACATCTGAAATACAGAACATTGTTGATAAGTTGTTTAAGTTGGATTGTGAGAACCATAATTGATTATTCGGTATAGAAGTTAAATATTGTTATTTTTCAGATTGGGCGACGGAACAAAACTTGAGTACAGAAAGAGCAAAAACATCTATCCACAATTTTTCTGTGGCGACGATAATCTTTTGGTTTATAGGAGTGCAGGCTAAGAGTGTGGCGGGCAATGAATAAGATAGAGATGAAGGTAGATTTTATCGAAGGAGTAGTTGTTAAAATCTACAATGTGGGGGAGTTGACAAAGCAGCAATCGGTATTTTTACGGCACATGGCGCAAAAGACATTTAAATTTGAGCTCGATGTTGTTAGAGTAGATTAAGTTGACGTAGCTGGTAAAGCAGGTAGCAAATTGTTTGAAAGAATAGGAGTAGGCAGGATTGAGCGGAGGGAAGAAGGTTCGGGAAACGATATTTGGTGAAGGAGTATCGGGAATAAAACAATTAGGCATTTTCTCGTAGGTATAATCATCATGCCATTTGTAGCATAATGAAGGGATTTCGGGAATAATTTGTTTGATGACGCATCCGTAATCTTTTTCGGAGGAAGATGGATGCGAAGCCTTTGAAGAGTTCGAATCTTTGTTATTTTTGTTATTACGGCGAGGCTGGTGACGGTTAGGTAGTGGATCATCGTTAATACTGGTACGAAGGACTTTTGTAGAATTAGAAGGATGACGAGAAAGGTAATCATGGAAATTTTCTGGTGACCTCACTCGTGAGTCACTTATATAGTGAGATGAACGGTTTGGAGGAGTCAAGGAAAAATGTGGTCGTTTTGGATAGGAAGTGACGGAATGGGAGTTAGAGGTATGCCTATTAGCATCGAAGTGTACATATCTTGTGTAGGTATCGGAGGAATTATGATTAAAAGAGCGTCGTCTATGACGAGGACGGCGAGCTCCTCGAGACCAGCGATAATCTGGTTGCGGAGAGGCTGGTGAACCGATATAGGTAGGTGATTGATTGTTTGAAGTAGGTAAAGCATTGCTCGAAGTAGGTGTGATCTCACTTTCGAAGTTAATTTTATTTAGGTGATTATAAAAACGAGGAGGAAGGTTGTAGCGTGTAGTTTTCCGAGAAGAAATACTTGGTAAAAAAGTTTGGTTATCATCATCATATGAAACATTTTGAATGTTCTCGCGACCAGATGATGATGATGCAGTCTGCTCATGTCTGCTGCTACGCTCTTGTTGTCTATGCTGCTGTGATGTTGAACGGGAAATCTGTTCATGCTGCCCTTTATGCTCATATGATGCTTATTTTTGTCTACTGTTGCAGTAGGCGACGATGATAATTTCGGGTGCTCCGTTGCTGAGGAGGGGTGGATATTCGGAGTATTAAAGTCATTATTATCAACATAAGGAGAGTTTGTTGAAGGGAAGCTGGTTGTTGTGTACGAAGTGTGGGCATGAATCGAAATGATTTCTGTTGTATTTTGACTTCCGGAACCCGAAGTAGCTAGATGGACAGGAGAACTGATCTGATCGGAGATATGTTGGGTACGGTTGGTAGACTCGGTTAAGTGGAATGAGGTGGCTAACTTATTTTGAGTGTTCTCAGTATCAGTTCTCCGTTCCGATCGACGTATATCCTTATCATTAAGGACTGTTATAGTTTTATTGCTATCGGTGATCTCAGAAAAAATCTTGATATGCATAAGCTGCATCTGGCGAAAATATATCGTCGTCATACGATAGCTCCAAAGTGTCACTGTCGATGCTCGGGAGAGAAATGT
This sequence comes from Lepidocyrtus cyaneus, assembly GCA_034696785.1. Lineage (NCBI taxonomy): Eukaryota > Metazoa > Arthropoda > Collembola > Entomobryomorpha > Entomobryidae > Lepidocyrtus > Lepidocyrtus cyaneus. Next base: position 6,023 of record JAQIWX010000958.1, on the reverse strand, counting down.
ATGACGGAGAAACGGGAGGAAGGGAAGGAGTATAATCGTTAGGGAGTGGTATAAGTGCATTATTATTAGGGAGACAAATATCTTTCAAAATGGGATCGTCCATTATTATGGAGGAGATGGAGAAGGAGAAGGACTGGTATTGGCAGAAAGAGCTGAACTATGATTATCCATGATGTGGACGGGCGGGTTTAATAGTAGCAATATGGGGGAAACTTGTGAATATATATAAACTATCTTTGCAAAAGGAGTGATGATGAAGACGGAATAGCAGCTAATTTTATCTAAATGGATTTAAGGTAATTATGGCAAAATAATCTTGGATGTGGGGACGATATTTCTAATAATACTATGGAAATAATTTTGAGAATGGAAATTATCTTGTAATAAAAAAATGGGAATCAATGAATTGGGGTTATAATATTAATAAAAGAGCTTTGTGTTTAAAAAAAAATATGCTTTGGATTGGGAAGAATAGAGGAGTGGGAGGAAGGTGGAAGGAAATGAGAAAATTGTATGTTGTTGTATTGATGTTTTAGTTTTCTTTTTGCTTACTGTTGATGTGGTTCTTTTCTGAAGAAGATGAAATTGGTAGGTGGAAGCACGATTAACTGACAAACAAGCACAGTAACGAAAAAAATTTGCACTTTATCACTTAATTGTTGCTGATTTGTTGGGTAATGCACGATCACTTGTAAAAAAGAATCTAAAGTTTCTGAAATACAGAATGTTTTCAGGAATGTTTCTAACTATAGGCTAGTTTTTAGCAGAGTCGACAATGTCTAAGTTGCATGATCTATGGTGGTTTTTGGAATTTTAATAGAAGTAAAAAGAAGTTTTCAAACGGCAGAAATATATTAATTTTATAACACTATCTTCATATTTTTTTATTGGAAAGTTTTCTCAATTTTTTTACATATCTAAGGAACTAGAAACAAACACTAACTAATAATAATGCACCTAACCGTACCCAACGACCACCAACATAACACTGTCAGTTGCTGGCCGTTGCGACGGTTAATAGAGTTAAACTGTACCTATATCAATTACCTATTTAACGTGCCTAAACATACATAAGACACTATGAAATCATTATTGAACATATAATTTAACTTATTGTCTACAAACTATTCCAGTCGATGCATGAAATGAGCAAATGAGGGAAAATAGAGCTCCCACTCCTCATATTTGCATATCACATTATTGTCTGCCATGTTTCTATTGTCCGTTGATATTACCAATATAGTCTAACCACTCACTTTGAAACCTGGGATTATTCCCTAAATATTCCCGACAGAGGAAGCAGAAACAGCTTAATGTACAATCCTACAATCTTCATATAAGTCCGGATCTGTTACATCCATATTTAAAACATGGAGTTTGTAAAAAAGTTCAGAATGGCTTAGCAGATCCGCTGTGTCCCAATTAGGATATAATTTGTAATAAGTTTACTGTTTTCTCTATGAATCCAATTGACAATTTATGAATAAATTAAGTTACGGTATCAATTTGATTTGATTAGATTAAATTTTATTGCGATATATAAATTGAGATATCTTCACATGTTGATGGTTGGTTGGAGAGTGAGTTAGAAAAGGATTGCGAGGAGGTTTGTAGGATCTATGTGTATATTAAAACTAAAAGAAGTGAATGTGAAAAAACTGGAAAGGAGTTTGCTATTGACTTTGTTTAATTTAATTTCTCTGCTGTGACTACTAATAATTTGAGAACACTTTAGCTTTGCTTATTGGTGAGGAAGGATAAAGAGTGTGTGGGTGAAAAGATGAACGAGGGTCTTTTCTTCTTTTGACTGGCTGACCTCATGTCTGCTTTTTTTTCTGCGAAATGTTGTCTGCTTTTTTTCTCCTACGTAAACACTTAAGAATAATTAAATGCAGAGACAGTTAAGGAAGGAGCGGTTCCTATCTCCCATTCGTCAATCCTTGTCTTTTCACTAATAAGGAATGCATGATATCTTAGGATATGCACAAGTGCCGGCTTCATTTCTATTATTTATGTACGTGAAAAATAAAGTGCTTCCTACGATATTTTCCAATATGGTGTGGTACCAATAAAAGCGACTTTGCTGATGAAGTTCCTATTAGTTTCCTATATTGGGACAAACTAATTTATATATAGTGGGCTAGCCTGTTTTGGGCAGAAGAGAAGTGAAGGGAAATCCAATCTAAAACCTCTTGAACTGTCATGCCATATAGTTGCTTTATCTACTTAATTTATTCCATCTATGCCTTTTATTGGTATCTCAAAAGGTTACTTCTATTTTATATGCAACTTTCTAATCACCAAAGAAAAAAAAATGTGGTCATGGTCTGTTTCTGACCTGAGATAACTTGAAATGAAAACTGAGTAAGTGTAAAATGATCCTTACCTATCTCTAATAAAGGAGTTGATTACTTAGACTTTAATGAGATATGTAAAGCTTTATGAACTGAAGTGAAAAATGGAAATTTAATTTAATATATTTTTTTTGAACAACTTATCTGTTTTTCCCGTAAGTTCTTTCGCCATTTCTCTCGCCCCCACGGCGTGTCTCCTATGAGCTGGCGCGTCCACCCTCCTAAAATGCTTCCAATCGGATTGAGATGAAGTGTTTGGAGGATGGGAAGATTTCCGAGGATGAAAGATTTCCTGTATTAACAACGGGATGTTTTTAAGCGCGGTTGTGGCTCTTGGGAAAGATTCTGGGATGCGTTGATCTGCTCTTGATTATCACTTTCGAATTCGCACAACGCGAGAATTGAGGATAGAGATTGTTGGGTTTTTTGGATTTTGTATTTGAGTATTGTCAAGGGCAAAGGTTGATCGAGTGTTTATGCTTATTAAATGACGTAAACTTTGCTGTTATTATTGCGTTTGTTATATAATTTATTGCACGATATTATTTGCAAATGTTGACGTAGCTGAGTCTGTTTGGCAAGTGAAGATTTTTAGCATAGAAAGAATAGGAGGAGGACGGGATGAGAGGATGATGATGATGATGATGATGCAGTTGGTAGATATGTCTACAACATCCCTGTGTCCCTAATTACGTTTGACTCAAACGTAATAAAAATAAATGCTGACTCGGTTGATTTCCGGTCGGGGTCCGTCTTGCATACTGGATGGTCCGATCCAATGATCACGAGGGCGATGATGGATGGGAACACTGTCCATTCCTGATGTCATAATTACGAAAAGCATTTTTGCGTATAAAAGGGAAAGGATGGATTGGAAATATCCATCAAATCCTGAGTCCACTTTGAAGAGTAAAATCATCCCATTAAGTGATCCAATCCAGACAACAACAACGTAAGTTATGTATAAAAAAAACTTAACTTTTTGTTTTCGTTAAGAAAAATATTTTCTTTGGGTGGTAATGTGGAAATGAGTTTAAATTTCTCATTCATGTTTTCTTGATTTCTTTTTTCCATAGGACTCCAATATAATGGAACTGTTCAGGATGATGTCGGTACTATTGACTGTTGCCGGCGTGATGGGGCTGCCTGGGTGGCAGTTTGGAATTCCCAGAGAGCAGATGGTCAAATGTCTGACCTGCACCGCAAGGGAACAGGGAACGTTTCTTGCCATCCGGAAGAAAGAGTACGGACTCTTTCTACCAGGGAACTCGTCTTTCATCCAAAGGCGAGATGTGCAACCGAGGACCTGGTACCATTGTTTGGTGTGCCAGCCGGAGGGGCCTTTCCACTGGAGTGATGCGGAAGTGTATCGTAATCCCACCGACTGCTTGCTAGATGATGCAATGACTACCATCCTGAATTATAAGTGTAATTTTTAAAGGTGAAATAGCGCAATGGCAATGTTCGCTATGAGCCAAATTATTGTTGTTGATATTATGAGATGAAATTTTAATTGTTATTTTGTTTTTGGTATTCCTTTTAGTCCAACCATTCCTGGCTGGTATCCTCCATGGAATCTTCGAGAAGAACAAACTTCCCACGGCTTGTGTCGATCGTCGACCCACCAGGCGGGACAACATGATCCGGCCCGAAATCGAGGGAAGGAAGGGAGGGGAGGGAAGGAGACAAAGGAATCAGACTCGAATTATACCAAAATAAATTGAAATGATTGTTTACAATTTTGTTTTCTTTTCTAGTTACACTAACAGTTATGAAAATAACGTATAAAATTAGTTGTGACTTAAATAACAAAACAATAATATTTGTAAAAGATTTAATTGTTTTTTTTTGAAATTGGAATAAAATGTTGACTACATATTAAGTCAAAAAAACAAAAAAATATTTTGAATCCAATCCGTTCAATTCAATGCATATTCTATATCATATCATATTAATTGCATAATCTTATCATGATGACATAAATCTCCACATCCTGCTGCTGGAAACATTTTTCATCCTTGAAAAAAAACTAACATGAATGGAAGGGAGAGTCAATTGGCATCAGCGCAAAGGGCAAGCTGATTGCAAACCGAATAACATAGGAAAAAAATCAACTCTTTAGAATGCGAAATACGATCTGGTAGGATCATATCACGCATGCTGCTGTATAATATATGTAGGTAGAAGGGCTGTAAAATGCAACCACGACATCGCATCAGTGGACATTTTCTAGGTAAAATAAAAAAAGGTTAGATGAATGGCAAACGGACAATAACCCGAGCAGTAGGCAAGGGCAATGCGAAATCAAGATCATAAAAAATGCAAAAAAAATGTACTTATCTGCAATTTTTCTTCTGCTCATCTTCAATAAGTATAACCTTTCATACGAAGCGAAGAATACGGAGATAGATTATACGGAAAAATTGTGAAGCGCAAAACCTGTCTGGGGACGGGAATGCACACATAGTAATATAGCATAATAATATTATAGGGAATGAGAAGAAATCAAATCCTCTCAATGTCTAAAAAAAGTATTTACTCGCTCTCGATTTACATGTTTATTATATCAGTAATCTGTTTTTCTTTCAATTTTCATTTATCCAATCCACCCGTAATTCCAACAATGAATGAAGGAAAGGAAGCACGTGCATTGAGCCAATATAGCAAGCTATCCCCCCTATAAAATAGGGTGGCCAAGGCAAGGCTCATATATGTATTTAACATATTGTATATATTTGTTCATCTTAGGAAATCTGGTTTGGTACGTATTCGTACGTATTGCATGCCACATATATATGCATTCAATAGCAAGCAACCTAAGTATGAGTTTTATGTATGATTACTTCATTTCTTTTAATCAGTATAAGCATGCAAGTGTGTTCTCAAGAAAAGAGATTCAACACACGACGGGATTTCATGCTTAGATCCGTTGCACTGTAAGACTTGCGAGTCAAGTGCTATCCCAATCTTATGATTCTCACGAGGAGGTGGAGGGATCAACCACGGGAACGAAAGGAGCATTATAATGTGAATTGGTATTGCTAGGTTATTTTGTTTCTATCTAATCTTTTATTCATATGGATTATTCATCTACCTGTGAGGTTGCGAAGCCTAGCTTACAACAGTTTCATATGATATTAGGCGTATCATATTTATACTTTGTGCATTAAAAGAGGCACATAAGAACACAACCAATATTTAATATAAAAATGCCATAAATATATGAAAAACGCCAAAAGGCCCTTTTTCAACGGCAGATTGATTATGTGTCTTTAAAATAAGAAACTGTGTAAGGAAATGGGATTAACTGCGTCTGACGACAGCAAATGAATATGGTACTATACTCATGTTTTACCAAGTATTTCCCAATTCAAAAAAATTATTTCTGCAACTACAATATAGATAAAGGATGATGATCGGCTCTATCTAAACATGATATCTCTATAGGTTATTTATTTATTTATTTTTCTAATTGTTGATCATCGTAAATATTTATATTTATGTTTTTATTTAATTCTGGACACAAGTAATCCGGTCAGACCCAAAAAGTTTCAAATGTCATACATAAATGCAGACGGCGAAACAGAGTCTAATGTTGCGTTTTGTGAGCTAATCAAAGTTGGAATACTATCTTTGTTTCTTGCCGACAGCCAAGTGTGTCGAAAATCA